>QYTT01087335.1:0-34289 GCA_006980735.1 Dasypogon diadema | reverse complement strand
CATCATAGCACTCCACAAACCTCTGGTGGTCAACTGGATCTCTAGTTCTAAGAAAGGCCTTCCAAAGCCTATTCTTCCTGTTCCTCAAAGCTCTCAACTCTCTGTTAAACCACGGAGGCGAGGCTGGGGAAACCGTCTGACGCTCAAAAGGAACACAGGACGTGAAAATCTTGATGTAGAACACGTTAACGTCCGTATTGATGTCACCATTACAGAGCAAGGCTGTAAAGTCTTTCTTAGAAACCGAACTTAAAAATGAAACATTTGTGAACAGTTTAAGTGAAGAAAAGTGAGTAGGTATTATTATTTTTTTAAAATAAGTAGATATGATGAACAAATATATCAGCATTTAAAAATTTGTATGCTTTTTTTCGATTCCTAATGCCGATGTGGAAAGGGTATTTAGTTTAATAAAAGCACAATGGGAAGATATCAGGAACAAGTTATCTGTAGACCCGGTGGAGAGTTTGATATGTGTGAAATATAATTTCAAAGACATAAACTGCTCTAATTTTTACGGCTTAATAATTAACAACAAAGAAATTCTAATGAAAGTTAGGAATTCATTTAAATCCAACTAATTGTGTAAAGTCACAGTGAATTCATTATGGCTGCACCGACCAATATTGTAATACGAATTTGTTATGAGTATATTGTGTTGTTATGTCTTATGTTTAAATACAAAATGTTTTATTTTGTTTTCTGATGTAATAAAGCTTGCTTTTGTTGTGTTCACTTTTGAATTTGAAGGTACTATCTGAAAAGCGATAGGGGCTTGATAGCTTGATGTGCGGTTTTTTTCTGTTGCAAAGGGGACTAATTATTCTTTCGTATTAACTGAAAAGCCAAATGACGGTAATGAAATAATGCAGGATTTTTCTCGGAATTTTAACCTGAAAACAAAAACAAATTTTCCCAAAAACAGTACAGCTATTTTTTTTCTACTGAAACAAATAACAGGAAGGCTTACTAGTTTGAAATAGTTACTTCCATTAGCTATAGTTTAAAACTATTTTTGTTCAATTTAGCCAAATTTCTAGGAAGATATAAGCAATTTTGTCTCTCAAAGTCAATAACTTGCCCATACAATTTTTTAATCAGCTCATCACCTGCAATAACGTGATCTACTTGGCACTAGCTTGACACGGAACACCCTATGTATTAATAAAGTATCTGTCAGTTATGTTGTTCTCTTCTTAGTGGGATTAGTAGTTTCCTTTCTGAATGCTACTGTGGACGATGTCATCTCTAACGCTTACAACAGCAATACTGGCATACCCCAGGGATCTTTATTGCCCCCACCCTCTTTCTGCTCTTCGTTAATGATTTCATATCTCTTACTTTCAATCCAGTTCACAGTTTTGCAAATGATATACCTTTGATTTCGCGTGATCATTTGAATCAGTGACTGACTCCCGCGGGAATGTTAAAATCCTCGCCTGGGACAGAACGAGCGAACGAACGCGTCGAGATTAATGCATCCAAAACACAAAGCTGTCATATTTTCTTTAAAAGATCTCTAAGCCGCCCTGCCCCTCTGTTCGTCAATGGGGTGAGAATCTCAAACTGTCCTAACTTGAACATCGTAGGAGTCCAGGTATCCAACAATCTTAGTTGGATGGACCACATCTTTGCTATCGCAAGGAAGCCTGTGCTTTCTGCACCGCTGTAAGAAATACTTTACCCCATGTGACCAACGCTCACTTACAAGGCTCATATCAAATCCAGGCTTGAATTTATTTCACATATTTGGGCAGGGGCAGGACATACTGCATTGCCCGCATTAGACAAAGTCCGAAAAAGCTTTTAGGCTCATTGGCAATGAGACGATTATTTCCACAATCGATTCCGTGGAGTATCGACGTAATGTTGCATGCCTCACGCTCTTTTATCGCTACTATGACGGACAATGTTCTAATGAAATCTCTGGTCTAATTCCTTGTAATTTTATCCCAACGCGTAATACTCGCGCATCGAGCCATCTTCACCCTTTCGCCATCGTGACAAGACCCCTAGCAGTACAGCGAAGTTTCGTGAATCCTTCTTGAGCCGAACTATACGAATGTGGAGCAGACTATCATCTTCTGTCTTCCCTGCCGATTATAGGCCGCCCTTGTTTAAGCGAAATGAGTTTTTGTCTGTCTGGCTATCTGTATGCCTATTTGTCAAGGATAAACTTAAAAACGGGTGAACTAATAAAGATGAAACTGTTGCAGTGTTGCAAGATTTACCTGCACTTTGTTTCATCAAAAGAAATCGTCAAAAAGATCATTCTTCATGGGATATAAGAACAACACGATGGAGATCAAGGAGGGTATAGTAATCTTGCCAGTCTTTACAGACGTTATGTCATTGTCATGGGTTTGATTTGTCTTTATTTGTAGTTACTAATATTATTACCTACCATTTTTTTTACTTTTCTTTTTTTCTGTCTTTGATTTTGGGAAAATGCCACCATGCGATAGTATAGTCCATAGACTATTCAATCTCAAAGTTTTAACTCGATCTGATAGTAAGAACTTACTTTTTCAACCCGCCAAAGCGAACCCCTCGTGCGGCAACAGTAGCCGGTGCGTCAGCTGATCTTTGTAATAGCTGTCCCTATTTACTCACATAAGCAAGATAGGCAACTACAAGTTAGCACATTGGAAGGATTACTTTATGGGCCCAGAATAGATGATTCTTTGTAGGTCTATTATTATGAATGTTTTTCACATTTTATTTCATTTGAAAACTTTTAACTCGTTTTTCTCGAAACGACATTTTTTTTAAGTCGGTAGACATAATTACAAATGAAGTTATTAATGGATTTGAATGAAACTTTGGGAAATTGTAGTCCATAAAATTATCTTGTCCTTGAACGAAGGAATTTATTTTCTGACCATAATTAATATTTTTTATACATTTGAGAAACACAAAATTGTATACCAAAAACATAGACGATCACCATTTTATTTCCAGCCACGGTAATTTAATTTCCTTCGTTCAATGACAAGTTCATTCGATATATTTTTAAAATAGATTGATTTCGTTTGTTTGAGATAACCTGTTTCCGAGTTATGATCCTGTCCACCACACATCTACTTCCGCTGAGAGGCGTCTACAGAATCGGGCCATAACTCTGCCAGTTACCATTATTTTTTAATATACGTTTCCGTTTCACTACACCTTTGAATATAAATATTTTAATGTACTAAATATTGTTTTTATTTATTGCATACTTTTGGAGAAAAAAAAAGGCAAAAATGATCTATTCTTCGGTCTCCTGACTGGTAGTAACCCCTTGAAGCGCAGTGCCCTGCCTTTTTGCGCAATCTTTTATTCTGCCCTAAGTTTTCTTTTTTTTCTCGTGTTAATTAGGACATATTTTACGTAATGGATAAAAGAATTGAATTCCTTTTTTTTTTATTGTGATCAATAAAACGAATTGAAAGTGGAAGTGCGGTGAATTCTCTTTTTTTTGCACGGTAGCATAGAACATAAAGAGTTCGCGGACTCAAAACAAAAACCGCGTAGCGTCCAACAATTGTTTGGCCTTAGGTGCATATAAAAGTCAACCCATCCCCATCTTCCACGCTGGTTAAGGGTGGCAAATATTTGCGCATAAAGAAAGAGTGCGTAACAACTATCTTTTTATCTTCACGATATATTTCCCATTCACACCATGCATCCTTTGTCGCCGGTACCCAATACAATTTGTAACCCCCAAAAAACTTACAGTAATGATCTTGTTTATTTTCTGTTAATGAAGGTTTCATACAGGAAAAGAATCTTAACATTTTTTTCACATAACTAAAGAATTCCATGTGCATTTTCTGCAATCCTACGCCCCAAACAGACGGCTCCAAACCAAGTTAGAAATTTTGATTGAATTTGCTTGACGGGCATCTAAACTATCATCAGATTCGTTTTTATTAATGTTTAGATTGAACAGTTTCTTATTTAAGGGAAAACCTTAGTTCATATTCTAGATATCTAGAGATACAGCAAATAAAGTTCTAGTTTTTCTTAAATCCTCAACGAAATAAGTGAAGTTCCTAATACTGAGAAAACCCATGCCCTTCCTCATGGCACACCCGACCGCATAGGTAACAATCCATATTATAGAAAACATCTTTCTTATTTTACACAGAGAGACACAAGATTTTCAGTGAAAGTATTTCCATTCGATTCAAGTTCTCAGTTCAGGTAACCAAACTCTCCAAATAATTGGAGAATAGTTCCAAACCCGATATAACTTCCCCTCATTTTCAGACACAAACCCCGTTACTTCAGCTGAATGTGGGCTTCAAACTATTCCAGTAGCAAAGACAACTTGGATATAAGTCGGTGTATGGCTTTGATAGTAATTTCAAATGAGTTAAAATTCATTTTGGTTTGGATCACAGTTAAGTTCCACAGAATGTGTTCTTTTCCTCGATGAAATCATCCCTGACCTCACCGAACAATTTAAAACTTTGCCCTTTGCAGGTAATTTTCCATCCGTGAATTCTTGAACACGGGAACTTCTTTTGATTCCATTTGGTGTTTATTTTGCGAAAGCAAATGCTGGCGTTAGGTGTAATTAAACCCGTAAATAATTAAAGATACTTCGGGAATACCAAATGCAAAAACATTTTCGAACGTAATTACCGTAAACAAAATCGTAGAAAAACAATAATTACGACAGTCCGGCGGCTGGTCAGTGTCCACTGGGAGCCTTAACACCGGTCTCCAATCATCCTCCACGTAATCTTTTCGAGTAATTAAACTTGCAGGAGGTGTTCCTGCGTACAGGAAAATAGGCGAGGATAGCGATAGACAGCACAATAACAGTACGGGAAATATTAGAGAGCGCGAAATTATCTTTCTGGTAAAGATACTTTCATATGCAAAGGGGGCTGTAAAAGGGTTGCGGTAATTAGCTTCCCACAAAGGAATCAACCCCTTTCAGAAAAGGACTTACAAGGGAATCCGAACGGAATTGCCTCCAGCCATTCCCGATTTTTGTCCTTGTTCTTAGGATGTGTAACGCGATATTTGTGATATCTGTAGACATGAAACGCTATCCCAAGTGCAAGTGCTCAGTGCAAGGGGAGAAATGGATCTGTGAGATGGGATACCGATGGGATGTCATCCGAAACCGATTCTTTGGTAGAGATTTTCAATAGATTCGTAGGAAAGTCATTGGACTAATTTTACATATGGGAATGTCGAACGGTCGTGCAATGTCTGAAGCTACTCCTCTTTTGGTTACTCTTGTTTTCCTCTGCTTTGCTAACCTTTGTGCGAGATTCGTCTGACTTTGGAAACCATATTAAGGCCAATGTTTTAACACGTTCCTCCTTGTCTTGGGCAAAATCTTACTGGATTTCTTGGTCCTGTGGTGTTTTCAAGTAGTTCTGGATGGTTCGTACACCATTTTCTTAGTTTAGAACGTGCTGTATTCAGTAAGGCCGATACTTACTTTTTGACCTTAGCGGTAACGAGGCTATTGAAGCCCGGCATATAATTGTCGACATTAGAAATCCCTGGACAACACTTTTGCACCTAATGGATACTTGCTGAACCCCTTCTTCAGATAATCTCTGTAGGCAGAGATTGATACTTGGCCTAGAATTACGGGGAATGTTGTTATGTTTTAGCATTATGGTGACCTGGAAAGAAGGAAAATTTAGATATAGAATGGGTTTATGTGATACTTACCTCGCTATGTGTTGTCCCCTTTATGTCGCCTTAGTCTAAACTTGATTCTGCAAGGAAATTTCTGATTTTTTTTGAGATATCAATATTAAAGTAAAAGTTTACCTGTAAGCGATTGTCCTGTGGGATTGTGGGGCGCTGGCGTATTCCTTTTGGTCCACCCTTCTGTCATCTCAGATGCAACACTATGAAACTTACTTGAACACACTTGAACCAGTAATTTTAGCGGCTAAATAGTCTTACTCCCATATAAAGTGGAGCATAACAAAACTTACCTGAATGTGGAGATTTACGCGGATAAATCCGTCACTAGACAATTAGTTAGAAGTTAGATTAGTTAAGATTAAGATTAGTTAAGTCAAAATTAGAGTAAGATATTAAGGGTTTATTTTTAGTTAGAACATATAGAGGAATACATTGGAATTTGTGAAGCACCTTGGGAGAGATTATAGGCATAATAGAAAACATGAATTTTGTATTACGAGAGTATTAGAATTAGGAGAAATACTGGTATAGGAACTGGATAGGAGATTATAATTAGCTAAAGATCAAATCAGTAAGAATTGGTATTAGTGGCATAAGCAACTGAATTGAAATTAAAAAAAAAAATCATTCGCTTACCTGTAGATCGATGGGAAACGGCCAAAGGTAGAGCACGATTATGACGAATAGGTTCACCTGAAAGCGGAAGAGAAGTACTTATAAGAATTGCGTCATGGAAAGGATTGAGAATATAAAGAAATTTACCCGGTCTGGCCCCTTTTCCCGGCATAAAATACAAACAAATGCACTTAACCTCATCACTCACTACGAAAACAACGTATTTACACAACAAACTTCATTTTCTACGAAGAAATCTAGATTGTTTCGAGCCGCCCGTAACCCGAAGCATGACTTGAAGGTAATTTGAGCTCAAAAATTAGTTGAATTTGGAAATTTGCAAAAATGTGTTCGCAAACGTCAATATTTAAACTTTCACAAATATCTCGCCTCAAAGAATTTCCCCAGAAAACCAAAATCATCAAAGAAGTTCCTGGGGCCGCAAAGGATATGAAAATTATAAAAATTACCGATTCAACCGATTCGGAAACTTGGCAGAATAGGGGCCGGAAGTCCCAATAGCTGGCTGCGCCTTTTCTATGAAGCTTCGGTACGTGAAGCGGGAAGTGCTGAGTTTTTGGAGGAAAAGTTGAAGGTGCAAAGTGTGAAAGGTGCAAGTTTGAAAAAAAAGAAACACAAGAAAAGTGAAAGAGCAGAAGCAACAGAAGGAAAGAAAAGTGAAGGAGCAGAAGCAGCTGAGAAAATTAGGGACGTGTGATAGATTATCGGGAAGAAATCAGGAGTAAGAGATTGTAGAAGGAGGATCACCAGGAGCAGCAAGTTCGGGAAAGGAGTCAGGCCGTTGGGTAGAAACACAGGATTTTGAGAGATAAATACCTTTCCTTCCTTCTATTTTTTTTTGCTTATTTTCCTTTTTTCCAAAATTGAAATTGTGAGGGTGAAAGATTTTCCGACGGTAATACCTTGCCGGCTAACTCGAGTTTTTTTTTGTAAACAGACATAGGAATTAAATTGAATGAAGTGGATTTTGTGGTTTCCTATTTTTTTTATCTTGCCCAGGTGATTTTTGTTTGATGTGACTAAGAGTTCGTGAACTCTAAAACCACAGATGCAAAAGGCCGACGACAAACCTGCCCCTTCTTCAACGCTGGCCGGGAAAATACGCGCACAGGTGAACAAGGTGCGTGTAACAATGTTACAAAAAAATCGAAGATTTTGAAAATTTTAGAAATCGTCCTTGTCCTTTCTTGTCTGCCTTGTGATTGGTTGTTTAGACGGCACTCATGTTGAAATTCCCTCATTATCTCAAAATAACTACAGTTTTTATAATAGAAAGTGGAAACATTCTTTGATACTTCAAGTAAGTATTATTATTATCAGGTGAAATATTATAGCCTGCTCTCTATCACAAATGTAATAATAATTCAATAGGGACTTTCCGACGTTACTGTTAACCATAATTAGTGACGTATGGTAAAAACTACCGAATTTGAAGCATACACTGAATTTGTCATTTCCTCAATGTGCAGTGAGCAGTGGCGTAGATACCGCTATAGCTAGAAGGGCCCCAACATGGATAAGTAAAAAATCGTAAGACGTTATACACGTTTGAAAACCCCTGAAATTTACACTGAGTTGGAATCGTTTTATAAAAAAAAATCGTAAATTCGTCGAAAAACATGCATCAAAATTAAAATTAAATACGTTTAATTTTATAACGCAAAGAAAAAAGGAGATAAATGATTATATTAACTTTTTCTGGATTCTGGTGTAGATCTCAGCTTCAAATTGGAAAAGATAATGTAAATTATCTAATTTATCGCCGAGATATATCTATTTGTTCATTAGCGACTTGAGAAATGTGAAGAATGTAATAATATATCTTCTTCAGATAGAGGAAATTTTGGTGACTGCCTTACCAGAATATGAAAGAAAAATAGTTTTCAAATTGGGGCCATTTCAACCTCAAGGACCTCAAGCAATTTTACACAAAATATAATTGGCCACGAAAAATCACAGCAGCATATAAAGTCGGCTCTTTCTTCTAATAATTGGCTTCAAGGAAATACAACTGATATTTATTTGGAAAGCGAAATAAATAGTAAAATTGCTTTCTGGCGGAATGTACTGCATCGTCTAATTAATGTTATAATTACTTTAGCGTTGTGCAATTTACCCTGATTCCATGATTCCAAATTTGGGAATTTCATGTCTGTTTTACACTTATTATCTAACTATGATCCTGTATTAAAAAGGCTTCTTTTAAAGCCAAAGGGTGACATAAATTATCTAAGCCCCACGATTCAGAATGAGATTATTAATTTGCTCGGAACCAAAGTTAGGGAAAATATTTTTTTTAAATAATGAGTTTCCCTTCTAACCCAAAAGGCGCACTTCTTAGCGCAGAGCCAATTAATAAAGCTCCTTTTTTCGATTATTATTGATACAACACAAGATCTGTCAAAAATTGACCAACTTTCTGTAGCCTTTCGCTATATGTATCTCCATAACAGAAAATAATGGTGTACCTAAACAAATCAAAATCCGCGAATCCTTTTTGGAGTTTAGATCTGTAGCCGATTGTACCTACTGCAGGAGGACTTGAATTTGAAATTTTAAATACAATCGAATAATATGGAATTGATTTGTCCAAATGTAGGAGACAGGCTTACGATGGTGCAAATGTAATGTCGGGTATATATGGAGGAGAACAAGCCCTTATAAAAGAACAAGCGCCAAATGCTGATTACGTTCATTGAAATTACAAATTCAGGAAATTCATACCATTAAGGAACTAGCAGAATTATTATTGATAAAATTCAATAGCCTCGCCTCCAGTTTCCCAGAGGTTATGACAGTATGCTTACAATTTTTGACCCTACCGGTTACAACCGCAACAACTGAAGGAAGCTTTTCTAAATTAAAACTTATTGAAAATTATGTTAGAACTTCTTTAGGACAAGAACGTCTATCGGACTTATTAAAATCAATACTGTCCATAGAAAAAGAAGAACTAGAGAAACTAAAATCTTCTTTAGCTATGGACGATATAATAAATACGTTCGACGAAAAAAAGCAAGTAAGGTACATATTTAACCATTCGACTATTTTTTTAGAGTTAGGTTTTTTAATATGTATTGATTGTTGTTTTTGTTATTTTCTAATATATTTTGTTTATGAGAGTATTTTTGTTTTGTTTCCGAAAAAGGACCCCCAAGAAATTTTGATACAGGGTCAATTCAGGGCTAGTTACGCCACTGGTAGTGAATGAAGTGAACTTGCTTGAAAAATAGTTGAAAAATTAGTGGAAATTATGGATGATATGTGTCTTCTGGTCATATAATTTTTATAAGTTGTTGTGAAAAGATGAAAACATGTGTGGAAAACTTGGATGACGCCCTTATTTTGGACAATGATACCCCTTTGTTGTTTGTAGTTCCAACAGAGCATCAATAATTGCAAAAGCTTCTAGAAGCTTGGAATTTGATATCGTTGTTGGTCAAGTCCCTAATTCTGCCTCTGATAACCTACGGCTGCGAAATATTTTATAGAATGGACTCCACTTCCCAGCGAATTCTTAATGTTTCATTCAATTCTGCGGTTCGCTTTATATACAAGTTAAGGCGCTCTGATCATATATCTCGATTTACTAGGTCGTTATTGGGCTGTAGTCTTGACGACTACCTGAAAATGCGCGTGCTCCTCTTCTTACACAAACTAATTGTTACAGGACCCCCGAATTATTTGTTTGAAAAACTATCATTTGCAAGATCAGCTAGGACATTTGCACTCATCAATCCCACTTTTTATAACTCACCCTCAGAACACCAGTTTTTTGTACACTCAGCCAGGCTATGGAACAATCTTCCTGTAAATTTGCGTAGAATACAAAACGTCTGAATTGAAATCTATCTACTATATTTAGGTTATGCATATGTTTTACTTTGGATTTTATTGAACTCACAGGACATACTAGATAGCGGATATTAACTAATGAAATAGTTACTAATGATTGAATTATTCTAAATTATTGTAATAATTGGTATGACTGTAAGACCTAAGATCTAGGGGTGTTAGGCCCGACATTCAATTAACTTTTAGGTAAAAAAGATTGAGAAGACGGAATTTTCGAACCAAAATAAATTCATATATATATATTGGAAATTTCCTTTACATTTACAATTTCTTAGCTCACCTTCTGTTAATCCCTGTTCGGTCGACCTATCGTACACCAAGACTAAATCTCTAAATTGGTATATAACTAGATGTTAGTAACCGCCTATAGCTCAGTTTGAAATTATCAAATACAATATTGTTATGGTTAGTAAATGAAATTGAAGACTTAGCTGGGTTCCTTCGTCGACGTCAGCCGGCTGTATAGGTCATCCAAGGACAACGTGTTTTTTTCTTTCCTTATTTTCATGTTGACTCCCGTACTTCGCCTCTTTTCCTAAATCCTTTGTCAAGTTCCAAATTTCCTTCTTCCGTGTACAATGGTTAGATTTCCACCAATAATTTTTCACCAATAAAAATTCTTAACTTCTTTAATGACTTCACTTCACTACTCGAACGAAAACGAGAAGACCGCCCTGTCCTCGATCATCTTCTATCCTCCCCTTTTACGATATTCTCCGGTGGAAATTGTTACATTGAGCGAAATTGTTGAAGGGTACGTTTATACTGCAATGGTTTAGGTTTAGGTTTCTGGGATTCATTTTGTTAGTTGGTTTGTTAGTTGCTGAGTCGACTTGGGTTAATTTTAATTAATGAACAGTATTTATTTATTATTTCATCATAATCTGTGTATTTTTTATTTTTATTCTAATTATTTATTTATTTTATTTTTGTTAGTTGTGTACTTCCTAAATATTTTTGGTATTCGAAGAAATTTGCAATATTTCATTAATAATTCCAATAATTCTATTTTTGTTTATTTATATCAGAACGGGTTCAGTGACCAGTAATGCTTCCTATGGTATTCAGGCTGGTTAGCACTTTACATGACATGCTTCATTGTTATTGATATTATATGTTATAGATAGTTATTAATTTCGCATTTAATTTCCTGCACATAGCGAGGAACTTTCTCCATTGTGTAGAGTTACTTTCAATAAAATAAATAAATTCTGACGTACAAATTTAGATAGAAGATAAAAAAACATTTTCGACTCAATATGTATCAGCATTAATAACTGATTGGCTAATTTAGTTAAGTAGATTTCTACAATTTCTACCCTTGTTACCGTTGAAAATGACAACAAAGAACGAATCGAATCATTGTACTAGTCGAAATGGTACACCGTACTGAAAATTGGTATCTTTTCTTTATCTACTTTCACTGGAGTAAGAAAACAAACCATAACAAAGGGAGAAAGGTAAGTGAAATCATCATAAAGGGTTAGCGATATAGGAATTGCGATATTCAGTTGCAAAAAAATCGGGACGCCACGCCAGTTCCCCTTTCTTTGCCATATCCTGAATTGATATTGAAATTTCATATTTTCCACTTTCTGTCGAACCTTTGCTCTTTTCTGGTATCAATTTGCTTGATAAAGCATTTGTCAACCGCAACATAATTGAAGGGTGTTGAGGCGGTTAATCGCTACTTTTGCACGATATATGGGTGGTGAAAGTAGAGGTCTGGGTAAGGGAAGATTTTGATAAGGTAAAAAGGAGATGTGATTCATACTTTTGAATACAATACAGACCTCTTATTATCTGTTTTATTTCATCAGCAGGGAATAGCTTCAATTATAAAAGTAAAAACTCCCTACACCTCAGTAGTAAGAAGGATATGACTTTCGACTTTTCTGAACCTTTGGCACCCTCACAATATTGCGTTGGAGTTTGTTTCCCAGGGAATTCTTACGTTTGCCTTCTTCCAGACGATCCTTCTTTTTATTCTATTGCCGAGTTCAATGTACCTACTCTCCCTTAAAACACTCAGGGGTGACATAATACTTGTCGGGTGTGTATCCCACTACATCTCCACCTTCACCGCCTTAAGCCTTAGGGGATTAATTTATAGCCTGTTCACATTTGTTTCAAGTAAATTCCGAGCATTTTCATGCTGAAAGAAAAATGATTTACAGTCAACAGCAGGCAGCTCTCGCGCGTTTGTTGTTCTGAGGTTTTGCTACGCGTGGGAAAAGTCTGCACGGTTTGAAAGAAAACTCGAATATTCATCGGATACGACACCAGATGGTTTAAATTTAAAATCTTATTCGGGGAGTGTCTTATAATCAAGGAGAATTTAATTGAAAGATGATGACAGATTAGCCAGGAAAATTGGAATCATCTTTACCGATTTTAATGGCTTTGGTGTTGTGAACTTCTGCTTTTCGAGGGCAACTTCTTCGTAAAACCGTGGTTCTTATGCAACTCAGGTAAATCACTGTATCTTCTTCTAAAAGGGTCGTGCACTGCTCTGTATTCTACTAACCAATTGTTGCTTGTTTATCTTTCTCACATCAATTTGAATATGAATTCAATAATTGATCGACTGATTTGCATATCGAAGAGCTTAATGTGTGCTCTCATTGAAAGGGAAATACAAAATATTTTCGAGGATGGATTGTTAGGAACTGCCATCCCTGGGTCATTTTTCTTTTGTGCTAATCACAAGGAAAAAGAACCGATAAAGGGATGCTTCCCATGAAGGAATTTAATGTTGATTTATCGATTACATATGCAAATTTCCGTATTTATTTTCAATTGGCCTGGATAGGAATTAAAGTTTGCTGCAATATTATAGACTCTATCGGTTTTGTAGTTTCGTGAAATTTCAATAACACTTGTGGGTTTATACATTCCGAATATTACTATAAATTAATTTTTGGCAATTTGGCTGTGAGTTATTATTTTTATACAATATCTAGTTAAGCTCGACTATTTTTTTACTGTTTTTACATGTGCAAAGTAAGGTAAACGTATTCTTCTGGAGCTCTGTGGGTGGATTGACTGGCTATCTTCTTACTTAAGCGACTGTAAACTACAAATGTGATTTCTGTCCGCTTTATTCTATGAAATAGTTGCTGTCTCTGGTGTTCCACAGGAAAGCCACTTAGGACCTCTTCTTTTTATTCAATTCACAAGTGACATGTCTTCCGTAGTTAAAAATTCCAACTTTCTAATTTATACAGACGATCTAAAATTGTTTAAGACTATTAGATCAGGAGCGGATTGTATAGAGTTGCAGTGAGACCTAAATAAATTTGTCGAATGGTGTTCACAAACTCCCTGAACATGGAGGTGGTTGAACATTTAATGCAAAGAACTAGTGTCTTGTAATCTTGAACGTGATGAATTGAATAGTTATTTTGTTTCGAACCTCGCTTCAACTCCGGCCTGTGAGTATCCTACTCCTTTTTCTCTGGCTGAGGGTTCACTTTTCGCTACGTTAACCCTGCCGAAGTATAAAAGGCTCTTCACAGCACTAAATCATCTACAGTATATCACCAACATTTTTCAAACTGTTGTTACCCGTCACTTAGATACCGTAGTTCATATATTTAACTACGTTTTCACTAGCTCCTATTTTCCTACTGTTTTGAAGCACGTGATTGTTTTCGCGATTCCCAAGGTCTCTAGTCCCTCTAGTGTTTCTGATTTCGTATTTTGTTGTTCTCTACGAAGGCCTTTGAGAGACTTGTATACGAATAATTGATTGATGATTTTGCTTGTTACGTTTGATATTCGATCTGCACTGGATCGCAACGAGATATTGTGTTTGGTTTACCTGGACTTCTCTAAGGTCTTTGATAGCTTGAACAACTCTATTCTGCTGGGTAAGTTATTCACTCAATTCCTTTTAAATAGTTTCGCTCTGAAACTTATGGGAAGTTTCTTATCTGGCCGATCTCAGCAGGTTAAGGTTCATAATGCCGTATCTAGTATATCTAACATATTCTCGGGGGTACCACAAGGCTCCATTTTTGGACCTCTCTTGTTTTTCATGGTTATCAACGACCTCCCCAGTGTTATTTTCCTTTCTCATGTTCATATTTGCTCTGACGACCTTCAACTCTATATATATGCCCCTACAAAATGTTTTGTCTATTGCTAATGGTCTTAAGTTATATCCAACAAAATTCTGTTATATGGTTTGATTTCGTTCCGTGTCTCATGAGGCTGTCGTCACGTTCAATGATGTTTTTTTGAATCATGTTGGTAAGATGATAAATTGTCGTGCTATGACCATATCACTTCTTCTCTTATCAAAATCTATTCTACTTTAAGATGTGTTTGGTCATTCGCATATATTTTACCATCCTCCTAACGCTTAGCGCTTGCAAAAGGTCTTGTTTCTCTTTTTTTCTGTATGGCATTTTTACCTATATTCCCATGTTTTGTTCACTCTAATCGAATCCCGGTGATTGTATTAGACCTGTCTTTAGCTTACCACATATGGTTTTGACCATGTATCATGTATCTAAATGTTTTCTTGATCTTATAACACATCTTAGATTAGGAACTTTACTTTTCCTTTCTTTGTGGCTAAATTTCAGCGTTTTATTTCCAAATTAATAGCAATAAATTCTTAAATCTAGCTGTCCTACTCACTAACTAATTCCTAGCTATTGGTAATTATATTTCAATATAAAATGTTCCTTTACCTTAACTAAGCTTTCCTTTTCTAATCCCTTCGAATGCCTATCTCCGATGGATCCTGCTTTGGATAATTCCTGTTTTTTCCTCCGCTTCCAAATATTTTGAATGACCTCTATATTTTCCCTCTTGACCTTCTTCTTCCCTCCCGGAACAATCTATCTCCTTTCTCCATTTTAGTCAACCATTAGGCCGCCAAATCCAAAATCTCTCCAAACTTGCGCACCTCTTATTGGCCAGTGTTGGTAATTCGTTTCTAATACGTTTTTCTTTCCTTTTCTTGAACATGTTTTCAGTGCATTTTATCTTCTTTACGGCTGCGTATATTGCCTAGATGAAAGTCAAGCCTGGCAAACGTAGATGAATGCCTGGACCCAAAAGAGTGTTTTTGATTATGTATGTTGTGTGACGAAGGCTAGGTGTATGAAGCTGGATACTTTACATACGGCTATTTGAAAGGAAAAATGTGGACTAGAGGTCAGGTTGGTAAGTGTGTTTGTGTGTGTGTTGACGAAGTCTGCTGAACACTATGTTTGAGTGTGGTTGTGTGAGTGTGTTGATAAATCTTTTGATGTGTTGACGGCCTTTATGCCCGTGGTAGAGCGACATTAAATATATTTCCATAAATAGCTAAACTTGACATTCTTCTATGTTTTGATAAATATGGCGGAAGTGGATGCCTCATTGCTTTGGTTATAAAAGATAATGAAACAGCAACTGCCTATTACAATGTACGAGTATGTCTGTTGTGTTTCCTTCACATACTTATTTGTAGTCGAGAGCCGTCTTATTTGTTTTCTGATCTGAACTTCTCGCGTTTTTGACGGCGCAATATTCTGTAAGGTCCTAGATTTAATTATTTAATTGGTGAGAGCTCCTATTTTTGTTGGAGCTACTCGTCTTTGGAATTTACTTCCTAGTAATATTCAAAAAAAAATTGCACAATTCGATCCCTTCAGGCGGACTCTATTTGGACATTTCAGTGGCTGAAAGATTTTTTTTTTTCTTTTTTTGCTACATATTTATGGGGAATAGCGATGATAATTTTATAATAGCATTTTATATTTGTATTTTTGGGCCCAGTTTAGTTTTTTCAGTATTTTTTATTTTTTTCTCTCTTATCATTTAGTTTTAGTTTTAAATACGAAATTTAATTTGTTTTGTTACTTCTTTTTTCTACCCTTGTATCCGAGTGCATATCATATCAGTGAAAAGATCCTCGTCTTGACGTACTCATATTTAAATTAATAAATTAAAATTGAAATTTACTGTTCCTAACTTCTGGTAACTTCGCTATCTCAGTCTGATTTTATGCCGGTTCTGATTTTATGCCGGATTTTATTGAAAGTGGAGCAAATTAGTTCTGATTTTATGTTAGCATCTGACATCTGATTTTTTTTAAATAGTAAATTAGTAAGATTGCTTATTTTTCACAAATGAATAGATTTTTATTGCATAGAAAAGACCAGCGGTACAAAGAATGTAAAGAAGTACTTTAAAATGTACTCAGTACTTTTTAGTAGTACTTAAAAGTACTTAGTACTTAGCTGCAAGTACTTTTTATACATTCGGTATTTGTACTCCACCCTAAGGTACTCAAACCTTCCGCACCTGTACTTGTACTTAAGAGGTACTCTTTCTTTGGTACTTGTCCACTTCTGAAGCAGACAGTGATAAGATTAACTTATTATTTAGTGCTGCTTTGGTTTTGAAAATATTATTCTGAAGACATTAAACAAGACAATATATATATTATAAAAATACCAATGAAAACCTGTAGAGATTTTGTGCCTTTTGTTAAATAAGTACATAATCAGGAAAATTTTCACTAGTGTGCTATTCTCCATTGTGTTGTATTAATACCGTACATAGTGATTCAGATCAAGGTATCGCAGGGTATACCACGTGATTCCTTGAAATGAGCTGATACAAAGCTTCGCCTCCCCCTAAAACTAATCCATAACGAACTACAGTCAAAGACTTTTCGACTTTGAATGTTCCCTAATGGAAATGATTGCTCATAACTTTTGAATCACCTTGTGGATTCTGATTATTTCTAGTTCAGTTAATAGCTATTATAAGTATCTTTCTTTCGGTACCTTACTTGTTGTTATCGACGAACTATTCTTGGAAATATTATCAAAAAGAATGGAAAATTTTGGATTTTTTGCCCAGACAATTGACTTTTTGGGTCCATCCTAAATATACTTATTACCTTTCGTTGGAAAACGGTTGCAGGTAGCTGGCTACAGATTTTTGCGGAAAAAAGGCGATATCAGGTCATTGTTAAACAATAATAAAATTAAATCCCGTAGAACAAATTTTTTGAAATAATTAGATTTATTTTTCAAAATTTTGGGTAAAAAATCCAAAATTCTCCATTCTTTTTGATAATATTTCCAAGAATAGTTCGTCGATAACAACAAGTAAGATACCAAAAGAAAGATACTTATGATAACTCTCAACTAAACCAGATATAATCAGAATCAATAGGGTGATTCAAAAGTTATGAGCAGCCATTTCCATCAGGGAACATTCAAAGACGAAAATTCTTTGGGGAGCTGTAAGTCGTTATATGTGGGTTTAAAGGGGGGGGGAGTGCAGCCAAATCGCGGAGGATGCCCTATAATGCTACCCACAGTCCTGTCGGAAAGGAAAACGCAAAAAGCCAGCTTCATTATGCACCTCAAGCTTGTACAACAAAATACGAGTAACTGATTGCCTTACCTTCACATACAGTATTTCTCTGAATATCTCGCATAATTTCCCATGCAAGGCCCATTAACTAAAAATATTCCCGACAGAGCTAAATAATTCCTTAATCCTTGAACGTGATCAGATCACAACTCACTAACTTTGTAGCATCATAAAACGGTAATGTGCAGCTCCTTAATCATAAGTTAAGGAAATTTTTATGCCAGAAACCCTTTCAGGTGATCGACTGTGAGCGTATGCAAATCACGTCCTTTATAAGGATATCCAAATTTAATTGTTTCCTTCCCAAGATTTGTCTTTCACACTCTGAAGGAGCGGCGCTCTCTTCAAGGTGCGCAAGATAAGGCATACAGATGATAGGACACTTCCCATTGTTCCCTTCTATTCAGTCGCTATTACCACATTATTCTTGCGTTGAATCCTCGCGAAGGTCCGCGCGATTGTAGTTGCTTCCCGTTGCTTGATGTTTTCGAATCTCGGCGCATTTTCATTGCAAGGTAATTGTTTCTCCACGAAGGGGGTTAGAAAAGGGTGAAAATTTTGGGAACTGTGAGAAAAAGTATTAAGCAGACCTGGTTGTGGGTATAAAAAATGTGAGATCCTGATTTTGATGAATTTTTTTCTTCCTTTCTCGGGAAAGGCGCAGGAAAACTACCCTCAGCTGGGTATCTTTTCTGATGCTTTCGTGGCTGTTGTTTTTTATGCTTGATGCGACTCACATTTGCATTTGGACGTTAGAATTTTTGGTTGATTGATAAAAAAAATAGCCTTGGGGTGACTTGGAGGTAACGGAATTTATTGTAAACCATTCTTTCATGGAATGGTAATCAAGTTTTTTTTCCTGCGGATCTAAAGCAACAACCTGGAACCAAGGAAAGGGTTACAAAATTCAGGATGTGTATTATGTTGATAGTCATATAACCGAAATTTTCGTTGGTACACACTTGTACATAAAAGTATTTACTTACCTTTAATGGTATAAAACATAAGCCATTCTGATACTCTTAGTTAATACTGCATTTCTTTGTTTTGTAATGCAAAAGAATAGAACATTCTCGTGTAAAAATTCAAACAATTCACGCCATTTTTAGATACATAGATATTTTTACATAAAATGAATAAAAAAAGATAAAATCGCATAAATCACTAGACATCAATTCAGATAGCAGCTCTCATTAATTCGGTATCAAATTATTCGAAATATTTTTGTCGATTATCGTCGGCAAGATTACCCCAGCAGGGGTTTGGATGCCGTTCGAATGAATAATGTCTTAGATAAAGTAAATGAAAACCTTATGGCTAGAAGCTACTATTTTTTATAAAATTTTATCTTCATCTCGTCATCTTGATTAATATTAATTAGGAGACAAGTCATTATTCGTTATAAGTTTATTGCGTTCTATATTTTGTTAAATTTACATATTTTTATTGTCACATATGAAACAAAATTTAAATATTGATTACTACCGAATTTTTTTTCAATCTAAAAGATTTATATAATATCAATATATTTCATTATTAAGTTGTTTTTTAATTAACCTCAATAAGAGCCATGAAGCGCTCGATTCTATCGCAAATTTTCGTGATTGTTTGAATCACGTGGACTTATCAATTCATTTTTATCAGTGACAAAATGTATTGTACAAAATTTGTGATTTTTGAAACTGGATTGGAACGTATCAGTGCCCGTTGAGCTCCGATTTGAATGGATGTTTTTTTTACGAAAATAATTAGAGGAAGGGTATAATACTTTTCCGCAGAGTGACGCCAATCGACGAGTCAGGTATTAATATCTTTTGTGCGGGACGCACGTTAAGTGTTAGTAAAGTATTGTTACAAAATTTAGGCTAAAAGCGGAGGGATCTGGGGAGGGCAGCGAATCTATTTGTTTGCGGTCACCAGGCTTACGACACGTCGCGGGAGCAGGAGGGCAACGTCGAGAGAAGGAATGTCGTAAGTGTGTAGAGACCCCGTGTAGTGCAGTGATTCCGTGGAGTGCAGCGCCGTGACCCCGTGGAGTGAAGTGCAGGGGCCCCGTAGAATGCAGTGGTTCCGTAGAGTGCAGAGAGTGCAGCGGCTCCACACAATGCAGTGATTTACTGGAGTGCAGCGGCTCCATCTAGTGCAGTGATTACCTGGAGCGCAGCTGCTCCACAGAGTGCAGTGATTTCCCAGAGCGCAGCGGCTCCACTCAAGGTAGTGACTCCGCGAGTGCAGTGATTTCCTGGAGCACAGCGGCTCTACGCAAGGCAGTGATTTCGCGAACGCCGTGATTTCCTGGAGCGCAGCGGCTCTTCACAGTGCAGTACAGAAAGAGGTCCTTAGTCGGCGAAGTCCTTTTGGGTCGCTGTTTTATTTGATCAGCGCTCCCTTGAGCTTCCTTGGCCAGGTGGCTCCACGATGCTGACGTGCTACAGGAAGCCCCCCACGACAGGTGCCCAAGTGGGATTGGAGTCGATGTGAGGAAAGAATCTGCAGCGGAAACTTAGACTCGTTTCGGGATACGACAAGGGGAAACAACATGTATTGAAATAAATTTCTTCTTTTTTTATTACACTCTTAAAATTCTATCACGGTGAGTGCTCTCCTTCTTAGCGGATAAAGGAAATCTCTGGTATTTTCAGAGGAGGTCACTAGGACTTCTTTGGCGAATAGCGTGTTGCAAATAAGAGCCCAAACCAAAAGAATTGAGTAAAAAAATTTCAGGGAACTTACAAACGGTCTTTCACGTGCTGTCTCGACAGCAAAATCGAAAGCGAACAAAAGTGCAATGGACTCGGCTACAAAAACCCCTTGAAATATCCCGGATCTTTCTTAGGGGGAAGTTTTTAGTTTATAAGGGGCGGTTCTTATGTAATTTTTAGAACATCTTTCTTTTGCTTATTTGCTACGTTAATCTTCTTTCAGGCGATAAAGTCAACGGCAGAAATACGAAAGGAGTGAAATTTCAATAAGGCCGGCGAGGGATTTCGCACCGATGCCCAGCTTCACTAACAAATTCTATAGGTACTGGATGAGGATTCAATATTTCAAACCGACGTTTACCTAAAGTTTTTTATCCTAGAGTTAAGCAAATGTATTTCTAACTACAAATATTTCGCTTGTTTAACACGTTGGCTGCCACAATTAACATAAAAGCTTTCGTGAGGGAATTACGTATTAAAATGCCTTTGCCGTGAGAGAGCTTTTAAATGTCAGCCACCGGTGGCTGACATGGCGTTCAACGTGTTAAATTAAATTGTTAAGCACAGATTTCTATAGATACTCAAAATAACTAGTAATACAAATTTTCTATTTTCGATCAAATTAATGCCTATTTTTAACCTGATTTCTAGCCAATAGTTACAAAATAACTTCCTCTAGGTCCTGCATCTTCGTTACAGTATTTACCAAAGTTCGTTTTTTTCATATAATAAAAAATTGTTTTGCTCAACTCTTTGTAAGCAATCTTCAGGTCGTTTTAGCAAGCTGCAAATCCCTTTCTTACCCTTCGTCCTAAGAAAACCTATTCAGTTACGGATGTGCATCTCCTGATTCAATAAATGAAATTTAAAAGAGAAAACAACTCAGACATTTTATTTCTTTATCAGATAATTGTTGCAGGTCTTTTGGGTGTTTTCTTTTTGTTTTACAGGAGACAGAATTTATTTTTACATCCCCGAGAATTTTGAATGGAAATTCTTTACACTCGTTCAGTCTTATCGTATCGTTCTTGCTATTTTCAAACAAATTGATATTTAACTCTTTCTAAAATTATTTTAGTTAAAATGGATCCTCAAAATGACGAAAGTGAAAATAAAAGGGAATGATCTGAATATGATAATCCGACTGACGTCGAACAGTCTATTGGCCATTCTGGTGTTGGTGTTTTACCTGATAATTATGAAAACATTTTAGAGATAGTAAAGTTGACAGTAATTGAACTAAAGAAATTTTTAGGACTTATTCTGCTCATGGGAAAAGTTCGAAAAGACAATAGAGATGAATATTAGTCGATAAGTCCGACTATAGATACATTTTCTGATGAGCTGCGATCCAATCCGACAAATTTGGGTATCATGGCACTTCTCAAGTAATGCCAATATTATTGATAATAATTATCATCTCTAGAAAATTTGAGCAATTTTTACATTCCTTCTACCCAACCTTACAACCGTATACAAGGCTCTGAGCAGAGCCGGGCCTAGAAAATTTATCACCTGAGGCAGGAGGATAAATTTTCGCCACTACACCTATTGGGTGTAGCCAAATTTCAAAAATGTCGATTATGGAATATCGACCAATCCAATGGAGATTACTATGAAAAATAGTTGCCTGTGAAGAGTTAACACCGAAACCTGAAAAAATGTTGAGTGTGGGGATTTGCGATTAGTGGTGGTGCCAGACTATACCAAAGAAGAAAAGTAGGTATATACTGACAGGATCGGCTCCGATTTCATGGCTATAAAAAAACCAAAATGACAGATTCTGATGTGGTGTACACATCCCGGCGTAGAAAAAAATTCACCATTAAATTATTCTGTGTAGCTTGTTGATTGGGGTCACATTTATACCACCTCTGACGTTGATGAACAAATTCACTATTTTAATGATGTTATTATTCAATTGTACAATGAAAATGAGGTTTCTTTCACAACACGGAAACACTCGCGCTGGCTTAATAATTTGGTCAAAACTCTAATTGTCTAGCGTGATTTTGCGTATCATCTTTGGAAGCAATATTGTTCCGATGAGCTATATCTTCAAAAAAGGCTTCATAATAGAATTACGGCGACATTTCCTAAGCTAAAAACAAACATGAGAAACTAAACACATCTCTGCCAACAAAAATCATCTGGAAAAATATAATTAAGTAAGGGGATTGGGGAGTGCCATTGGGGTTAGGATGAATCGCTTTTGTTGGAGGGATCAGCTGGGCGTTAAAAACTACGTCCAATATCCCTTAACTAATTCTTTATTCTCAACAGTTTGTTTAAGGGGTTACATGGGTTGCGGACGGAAAAAAGCATATTTTCTCTAATTATTTTTTAATATAATAAAAGAATTATTTTATTTAGACTTTCAAGCATATCAAAGAGGAACATTTGAGCAATATTTTGTGAAATTTTCATTTAAAAAGTTCAGCCGTTGGGACCTAGTTTTCGGAGATCCCTTAAAAAAAAGTATTATCGCGTTGGTCAGAATAACTCATGATAGCTTTATCTGAAATAAAAAACCAAATATTTTCTGTTAGAAGATGAGTATAGCTAGGTATTGAACGAAGGATTTTAAAAAAAATTGAAATTTGAATTTTTGGGAGAGTTGTGTGCAAAAAAGTACAATTTTTGGTCAAATCTACACCACGTATTGCCTTGTAAAATAAGTTGTAATCAAAGAAAACAAAAGGCCTTCGTTCAATACCTGGACAATCCCATCTAGAAGAAGTGTGCAAAATTTTAATAAAACCGGTGCATTAGTTTTTGAGAAATCATGTTCACCGATTTCAAAAATAGAGTTTTGAGAAAAAAACGATTAATTATAAATAAAACGGAGAAACAATGTTTTCAAACTTACATAGAATCGTCGATTCCAGCCCGATGAAGCAAAGATATTTAAGATATTTAATAAAGGTAACCTTAAAATACGAGAGAAGCGAGCGAGAAAGGCAAACAAACAATAGCTAAGCAGCTGTCTCGATATACCAGCGACGCTCCCGGCCGGCCGAGCATAATAAGAGGACGTTCCAAAGGCTCTGTCTCCTAGAGTTTTATTCCGATTGACTTAAAACTAAAAAGTATACTGAATAAATTAAAAAAAAACATTTATTATACTACTTGATAATTTTTCTAATAAAAATAAATGAAAAGAATATACTTTTGGCCATCCATTGCTCAAATAATCGAACTATTAAGTGGTTAAATTACGTAATCAAATTTATGTAGTATCCAAAAAGATTTACAGAATGTTTTTATATTTCAGCTCTACTTGTTCTTTTAGAAAGCAGTACAAAACCCACGCCGGTGGTCGAGTGGGCTGAGGCGCAAGTCCGCAGAGTTCCTTCCCTGTTGGCGTGGGTTCGAATCCCGCACAGGACACGGCGATTTTTCTGGGTACCAGTGGTTGAGGCAATCCTACTGACAAGAATTGTACTTGTGAAGCCACTGGGATGTTGCACAGTAAAAAGTTTCGTAACAAAAATTGTGGCTCACTTGCAGCATTTGTCAGGTTAAAATTTCCCAATCTCCACTTCCCTAAATTTCCTTCCGCCTAAGCTGTGCTGTGAGCATCATAGGGTTGTCCCCTGAGCTTAGGCAACACCTTAAAAAAAATAGCACATTTCGAAATTAAAAACAGCTTATTTTCTCATCGGAATTCTCGCATCACTACACTGAACCTCCTAGCCCCCATTCCCGCTCTACTTTCTGTCAAGGCTGTACTGTATACAGAGCTGTATGTTTACAATTACAATTAAAAATACAAATAAATTGCATGTAATTGTAATTGAAAATTTCTTAATTACAATCACACTTTACTTTCACGTTATTTAGTAATGCTCCATTTCCTAAGATTACTATTTTCCCTTTCTTCCTTGTACTATAAGCTTTTTTTTTATTGAGATAATGTATGCTAATTAAAAAAGAAAATTCAGCCCCTCATTCTTAAGTTAAATGGGAAAGTAAAAAAAGAAGTTCAATAATCGAACTAAATTGTGTTTCTGAGAAATTTACTGGTGTGTGTTACTAAGAATTCAGCGAATGTGTACTTTTTATGTCAGTCCTTTTCTTAGCAGATATGGATTCACATTGCGAGAGGATAAACGGTATGGGAGTTCGAAAAGAATTCTACTATAAATTGAAAGGAAATTGTTTTTGAGTCAAAATTAAAAACCTCTATTAGAAAAATTTGAAATGTTTAGGAATTGTCAATTACAATTATAATTACTCGGAGTTGTATTTGAAAAACTGTAATTCCAATACCATGAAATTGTACTTGTAAAATTTCAATTACAAATTTCGAGGAATTGTTTTTGTAATTGTAATTAATTACAAAAATATTTAAATATCATACAGCTCTGACTGTATAGCATCATAGGGTACCCTTTGAGGTTTGGCTTCAGTATAGAAAAAATATAGGTGAAATGCAATTCGTTTTGTTTTATTACTAAACTACATTTCATCAGATTTGCCTGATTTAAAGCCTGTAAATTTCTATTAAAAATCTGTACACCTGCTCTGCTTATACATTTATCAGTTTTCTTGTATAAAGGCTCATTGCAAGAGGAGCTTAAAGGAAAATATATGATTTCCATAACTACGATTATATTGGTTCAGATGATAACCAAAATTCCAATTAAAATATAATCTGTAAAAATTATTAATTTCCATTAACTTATTAAGTATTTCATAATTTACATTTTTAAGTGTGTGCGAATTATCACGATCAATTCAAATCAAAATAAAAATTAGCCAGCAATAATCCTACAACCCTTAATAAATATGAAGAAATTGGCACACGACTTACTCATGTTTTTTTCTTTTACTTTGATCAGATAAAATTGTAAGAAACCCACACAATAGGCGCAAAAAAACAAACGGAAAAGAAAAGAAGGTAGGAAGGTCTCTTGCCAGTCAAAGATCAAGGGATAAAGGGCAAATCGAAAGAAAATCAGAAGGCGATGAAATCAATCAATAACCCTTATCGAGTCGAGGTCGATTAAGACATTCATCAACCCTTTCAGAATAAAATTGAAAATGTGGCTTTGTTGTTGGGATTTAAAAACGAATTGAAATTTAATTTTTGATTAATAGTCGCAAATTATGATAAGAGTTTCGGTATCCGAATTTTACAAGTAAAGTTGTTTTTAGGTTATGTTGGCTTTTTTTGGGTTTTATGCAGTGGTACTATGGTAGTTGCCTAAAGCCTGTAGAAATTTTTTTGCCATTTTTATACGAGCACGAATGTAAACAAAAAATTACATTACATACTCAATAACAAAAATACTCACGGCCCTCATCCCACGAAAAAAATGCATTGTACACCCCTCTCCAAGCCTCTTGTTCATGTATATTATCGCTTGTCTTCGCGAGGTCTATTACCCTGCGAAGTATTTCCATCTTAAAGTGGGACGCTCTATGGGCTTTCAGTGATATGTCTCAACGAGAAAAACCAAAAATGTTATATATATGCAGGGGTGGGGGCAATTCTAACTATTTTCAAGACACCTGTAGAGTTATTGATCTTCTTTTAGAATGAAGGCCGTGTAGTTCGGGACGGGACTAATGTCGTATCATAGAGAACACTAGCAGCTTTTAAATGAATGCCTATATCCTACTCCTCTTCGTTTATCAGGTAAAATTACATACATTTTTTTCGGTTTTTCTACGTTACGGTGTAGAAAATTAATTTGTGGTAGACTTTGAATTTTGAGAAGTCAAAACCAGTAGATACTTAGCCAGTTAGTCATAAGAAGTGCTCATTTTTCGTTTCTTCTTAAATTTTGAGGAAATACATTACGAAATCGTGGAAAAAATTAGTGAAAAAATGTCAAAAAGTGGTAAAAATGAGAATTTTGAGAAGACTGGATCTCTTGATCTTAGCAAAAATGGAAACTTTTTAAAATTTAGATCCTAGAAATTAATAGTTTCATTAAATTCTATTTCCCTCTGCTATGTTTGTTTGGTTCCTAATTCTAATTACTTTCTAATACAGGAGTGCTGCTAAAATTTGCTTTTTCTATTGTGAAATTTAACAGACTGGTATTGTGAACCATGTAACTCAGGTAGAAAAGGGCCCTCCTTTACAATTTTTCGTTATAACTTTAGTTTACTTTTAAGGACTGGGGGAAAGATATGTTATCAAGGATACTTTAAAGTATATTTTTGCAAATTTTTACTAAAAAAATAATTAAAATTAAGAAGGATTTGTATAGGAAAGTGCCGATATGTAGAAAATTCCTCTGCCAAAGGTTGTGTCGATACCCATACCGGAGGTATCAACTAAAAAAAGAAAAGGATATATTTTCTTACTCTACATAAATGTAGTTAACGTTAAGTGCAGCCGTTTTTTTAAAATTAATTTTCCACAAAATGGCGGCATGTTAAAGAAAAACAATTTTTCAACAAATTTTTCTTCACTCAAACGGCCGTAAAAAATAGTGGTTTTCAAAATAAAAAAAAATCTATGCTTTTAAGTTTAAGTACGAGTTCCGTTTTTAAAATCCCGGAGAGAACTAAATGCCGAATATACTTTTCATTATTATGAACATTAAATTTTTAACGTTAGAAGATCCTAGCAGACTTTATGTTGTATATGAGTAAACACAAAGAGAATTTGACAAAAAGGAAGCAGGTACGATCAGCCAGGAACAGTCGCATTACCTACACTCACTAAAAAGGCTATAACTTCGTTATTTTTACGAATTTTGGCATAAAAATTTGTGACCATATTCTTGAAAGTATGTACTTTAAGAAAATGCAAAAACCCACCCCCACTGTGGTGTTACCCCTTAATTATTACGCAAACCATGCACATAATACTAAAATAAATCCCGTCAAAAAAACCGTAAAGAAGGTGACAAAAAAAGCGGCAAACAATTTTTGTAAAAAACATAAAGATGGCAATAGATGTCATTATAAAAAATCCACATAACATAGCAAAATATTCAAATAACATATCAAAATCAATAATAAAGAGAACGATATAAGCATTTTAACAACACAGAATTCAATGCAGATACAAAGTACAAACGGAGCAATCCTTGACAATACCAAACCAATCTTCTCCTTAGATCCTTCCTTAAATCTAGTAAGCCTAAAAATTGCAAAAAATGTTCAAAAAATTTTAACTATCAAATATAAATCGCATTTAGGCCAATTAATAAACTGGAAAAGATATACACAACAACAAAAGACCAGATACAAACACACGAAAAAAGTGATTTACCACACAAAGTTAATTGTGAAGATTGTAATACAGCGCATGTATGCAATACAGTTTGCCATATTTACATCGACAAGGACAACATCATCAACTTATTTGAAAATTGTTAATTTTTGTTAGTTGATTATCTATTTTCTTTTCATTACTTAGCTTTAATGTAAAAAACGCATTTAAAATGTTCTATTAATTCCTCCAAAAAGGCAATTTTGATTTCTGTTTTTTTTTTTTTTGAATTTCTGAAAAGCTGTAAATATACTTCTTAGCTCCTGAAGAATACAATGCACCAGTACTCGAAATGTTGAGCTACTAATAAAAAGTTATATTAAAAGACGAATCGGAGTATTCCTTAAAAATCAACCCCATTCATAAAAAGCCCGATCATAAACAATAACAGCTGTACATCATCAAAATCAGCTGATAATCATCTGCTATTAACAAGATATGGCGTCACTTCACTCCTGTAGTGAGGAGGTGATTGATGTGACCCTATGCATTAGCAAGATGGTATTAAGACTGGCAGATTAGAGGGTGGTAGATCGATGAATATCACAGAGCCATTAAATTTGTGGTTGAATATCGCTCCAGAAGAAGAGATAAGAGTCTTGTAAGAACTCTGGGGAGACCGAAAAACACCTTAGACCATAAGAATTGCGAAGTCATAGCTGAAGTCAATAATCTCAGATGTGAGCGAAACTTATCGGGAGTTATGCGTTTTTGACTTTAGTGGACGATCAAAAACCGGCTCACTGGTAGAATGGGGAACTGAAGAAAGGGGTGAGAGGGGCATTTAACCACGACACGTGGGATAATGGACTGCAATCGTGGGAAGACTATAAGGCGAAGAAGAGAGTGCTGGAAAAAAAAATTTGCGACGACGAAAAATGGAGAGATGGGGGGATTTCTGGTTGAACATGGAGACTGTCTCGGAAATCTGAAGCCTACAGAAGATAGTCACCAAGTACCCGATCTCCAAAGTAGGACTTGTTCAAGATAGCGCTGGAAAATGGCGGAAACATTGAAGGAAACGAGCAGGATTTTAATGGAGTCCCACTTTTAATACAGAGAGATTTTGGATCAGGCCTAATCGTATGGCAACGAGATTATATCGGGTGCAGCAGAAGAGATGCTGTCTTTAATGAGAATGAAGGGCACCGTAGGCTCTTCATTTTTATAAGTGGTAAACCTTTCAAATCTTCGGACCTGGATAGGATATTCCCTGTTTTATCACAATGGCCTGACACGTGCAAGCAACCGTTAAACGGTAACTGATAAGGAAAAGGGATAGCGTTGAAGAAGACACCAGTGAAGGTGGCACTTAGGATGTAGAGGAACGCGGCACATTATACTTATCAGAGACTGAGTACGGTCATAGGACAATCCTGGATCACAGATAGGCGATCTTATTATGCTCAAGGACAGGACTAAGAGATTAACCAAAAAGTTTCATAAGACTCCTATTGAAGGAACCGGGGTTAATTTTTATATTCATCGACAGATCTATATATGATTGAGGGCAGGGTTCCTGCAGGGGTCTTCTCGGAATACTTGAATTTGTCCCGATATGCTAACGTGCGTTGGACTACTTAAAGAAGGGTCAGGTGTGAGGAAGCAAAATCTTCATTGAAGATTTGTTCTCAGTTTTGCATGATAAAAAGGAAGAATCAGACTTTTTATTGGTAGAAAGCAATGACAAAACTGAAGGAACAACGTACGAACTTCGATTTTTTGCTCCAGACTTGAACGTTCCAGACTCAAATCTGAAAAGTCCGTAGTGTGTGGTCAACCAAAGCCAGACAAAGAAATTTATTACTTATTGGTAACACAGAACGAGTTTGTTAGTCTCACTCAAAAATATTAAGCTAGAGACCATCACTGGCTTCCTCATTGGACACTGCCCGTTAAACTACCATTTAAAGAAAATAGGTCTTGTTGAGGATGATCTGTAGGGAACAAGCTTAAAAGGCATGTGCTCTGTGAGTACAAAATCTTATATACATATTAATGCTAGACCACATTGAAAAGGTATTTACAACGACTACGGAGATTACACACCTGCAACCAAGGAAGATCTTGAGCTATATTTTAATGGGCTGAATCTGATCATAAAAGATCTCTTCAGGTCAAAGTGGCACAAGGGTCTATGAGCCGGGCGATCTCAAATTTAAAAAAGTAAATATTGTGTCTCATTGTGAGATATCATCTAATGGAAAATATTCTTTCATTCAATCTAAATATGTTTGAGAAATAATGTCCTACTCCTCTGTCTGTAAAGGCATAAATTTTGACGGAATAGTTCTAGAACTCTAAAAGAAATTTT
Organism: Dasypogon diadema; assembly: GCA_006980735.1. Classification (NCBI taxonomy): domain Eukaryota; kingdom Metazoa; phylum Arthropoda; class Insecta; order Diptera; family Asilidae; genus Dasypogon; species Dasypogon diadema. The sequence continues at coordinate 4,489 of QYTT01087335.1, read as the reverse complement.
GTGAAAGAAGTTTCTGTTCAATTTAATAAATTATTAACTACTAAGGTAAATTACCCAGCAATGAGCCAACAGCCAGTAATGAGCCTAGACGTCATGTTTTATCACTTACCCAAGCATTTTAACTATAGAAGAGGAAAAAAGGTAGTGGATTGGCTACTAGACATGGTTCCTCCGATGATTATATACTCTTATAAAAAAATGAAAGTCCAAATTATTTTATCAATAGCTGCTGGTATCGAATGGCAAAAATCAGACTCAGGATGGACGACAGCAGAAGTTTTTGAACACTATGTGGAACATGTATTTTATCAACATTTGTTGAATAACAACATTTCTTTTCCTGTTGTTTTATTTGTGGACGGACACAAGACTCATATGACTTACTCTTTGTCGAAGCTCTACGATCGGCTAAAATTATTATCAATATTTGGAGAAGAAACAATTTAGATAAAAGTCTGACTCGTCTACATTTTGCTTCCATTTTAAAATTAGTTATAAATAAGGCTGTAAAAGAAACATCAATTGTTAAAGGATTTAGAGCCTGCAGACTATATCCTTTTAATCCTGATGCTATTGATTATTGCAAGTATCTTGGCAAAAATATAAGGGAAATTGATAAAGTACAAACTATAGGAGCAGCATACGAAGACAAAACAATAACATTTCATCGTTTTAAGGAACTGATTGGACCTGAAAAGTTTGTACAACTACAGCAATATGCGTTGCATCAAATATATACAAAACTACAACCACCAGCTAAGCCAGCGATTGAGGTAAGAAATATGTACATATAATATTGCTTTCCTAGAAAACATATTTACATCGCGCTTCTTTTCTTTTAGTAAAGCTACGACAGCGAATTTCGTGAAATTATAGACTTCGTCTTTGATGACAACATCGATAACAATGTGGAAGCCAAAAGTGGGAAAAGGTCCTCTCAAAACGTCAACAATGAAGAGGGAACCTGCTCCCAAACTGTAAACACTGAAGAGATGTCTCGCTCTGAGAAGGCACATCAAGAACTTTCTCAACACCTACAACTCCAACACGGACAGGGAAAAGAACCATACAAGAGCAAAATTTGATCATAACTTCAACCACCATTCAAACGAACGGAAAAATTAAAATTGGAAAAAAAGTTTCACTATAGAAATCAAAGGAAGAAAGGAGAATTAAAAGGGAAGAAAGCAGAAAATGTAAAGAAGAAGAAAGGATTTTGAAAGGGGAAATAAAAATAAAATAAAGGGAAATAAAAAACGTAAGAAGGAAGAAGGGATTCTGAGAGAGAGAAAAAGCGAGGAGAAAAAAAAGGACTGGCTACAGAAAGGAAAAGAGGTGCCAAACCATGTCAAAAGAGGAAAAAACAGGAATATATTTGAGACTAGAAATATAAATATATTTATTAATTTACAGTTTCTTAATAATATAAAATTTCTTAATAAAATAAAAAATTTTAAAACAATAACTTTATTTTTCTAAAAACTGCAAAGCGGTCCATATATTGATAGAAAGTCGTCCATAGGTAGCGTGGTAATATATACATATGTATAAAAAAGGTATACTTGTTTTCGTAAACATCCTTTTTCCTCAAAATAATGGAATTACCCTCATTTTCCAGTCCATACATCTACCTTCAAATTCCAGGAATTGTAATTTTGTTTGCATCGGCTACAGACCGGCTCGTTACTGGTTAGAGGCGCGGCTCATTACTGGTACTTAGTGACCCTTTAGATATTTCAGGATTTTTCAATTATTTTAACACCAGTAATAAAATATTTAAATGTGGGATTTGAATAAAACCCTTTAAAGTAAATGTACCCAAAAATGTTTTCATTAATTATGCGAAAACTACATAGCAATGAAATCATAAACTGAAATTTCTCCTTAAGGGGGCTCATTACTGTGTAGTTTATCCTACTTCACAAAATTTTAGTAAAAAAATTGTCAAACAATTATTACGTCTCTATCCTAATCTAGCGACTTGGCAATAAAGCAAAAATAGCATCAAATCAAATCAGAATACAAGTAATCAAGAATATAATTAAAGCAAGACAGAATTGGAATTCAAATAAGTGAACAGTGTGTTTTTAAATGAGTTGAGCATGTTAGTATAGTATTTTTCAAGGAAGCTGGCAAACTATTCCAAACTTTGATAGCATAGACGAAGAACAAGTTTGTTTACTATTGACCATTGAGCTATAGGCTCCAAGTCTTGATTTATGCAATAGATGGCATCCTCGACCAGCCTCACCTTTCTGGATAAATACATCTGAGCGTCATCTGTATAGAGATGCAACTGGCAGTAATTAACGCAGTTGAAAATATCATTAACAAACATAATAAAAAGGACTGGCCCCAATATGGATCCCTGTGGAACTCCCGAATTAATGGTCATGAAGGAAGAAAGTTTACCGTTAGAAAAAACTGCCCGAAAACGATTACTTAAATAGTTGAAAATTAAGGCGGTTGCCTGAGGACTAAAATTAAAATTTGTGATAAGTTTATTGCAAAGAATTCTGTGATCTACAGAGTGAAAAGCCAAGAAACACCAACACGTAGTAAACATATCACTATCAATTGCAATTCTAATATCATTGGTTATACGCAGCAAGGCAGTTATACAGCTATGCTTGGCTCTAAATCCCGACTGATTATTGTGTAATAAACAATTGCTTAAAAGATAGGAAAAGAAGGATTGAGATGGGACGAAATTCAGAGGAGTTTTTCGGTATAGGTATAACTTTGGAATATTTGAAGGAACTAGGAAAGGATGAAGTCATAAAACAATTATTACATATGTGAGCGATATGTGTAAGAAAGTAGGGTAAAAGTACATAAACAAATTTGGGATTGATTGAATCTAGGCCATAGAACCTGATTTAATATTCTTGACTGCCTCGAGAACCTCGGCTTCTTCGACCCTCAAGAAAGAAAAACCCATGGAAGAATCAGTGGAGAATTGTAGCAGTTGTGATAACTCGTTGTCAACTTCGGGAGGTGGTGATGAGTGATTACATAGAAATTTTCCACTTAACTCGTCCGGAACAGCGTCACAATCGGATCTCTCCTTAGATGTTATGCATAAAGATTTCAAGTTAGCCCAAAGCTGCCTATTAGGGAGGTCCGTGCTCAAAATTGAAGAATGATATCTTTTCTCTCATGCAGATTGATTCTGTAAAAACATGTGAAGAAAAACGAGCTGGACGCATTTGTCGTACCCAGATCTAAATCATACGTGGTAAAAATCAAATCATGATCAGATATCCCTGGTAAAGAAATTTGATTTGTAAATAAAATTTTTGAGACATTATTAGTCCAAAAAACATCAAGAAGTGTGGAGGAATCCTTTCTAAAGTGCTTAGGTTCACCATTAATGCGATGCAAATCCAAGGAACTCATCAGTGCACTGAATTGATTAGCTTAACAAGATGGTTGTAAGAAGTTGTAGTTAAAGTCTCCCCCAGTAATGATATTCTCATAACGAGGTGCGATGTATAATAAATCATTTTCAAGATTAGTATGCGGTTGCTCAATGGGGGCTTATACACACATCCCACTAAGCATTCAGTAGGGCTTGAACCCAACTCACAGAAAATATATTCAGCTCCCGAATCATTATCAGAGTTACGAAGGATTTGTTTACACCTTAAGCCTTCTCGGACATATATAGCAACACCCCCACCACGCCGTACTGCCCGATCACTGCAAAAGACTTTATATCCGGATATTTTAATAAGATTGTTACCTATTTCCTGTTTAAGCCACGTTGCCTATTTGCATTAAATATTAATTAAAGTTTTCGCGCCTAAAGCTTCGCCCACACCACCACGGTCACCCATTTATCAACATAATGGGAAAATGCACACAAAACTTTATCAAATTAGAAAAGAAACTCAATATAAAATAATAAAATAAATGATACACTTTTTCGATTGATTTTGAAACAAGAAAAATAATTTAAATTTTCAAATGTTTCTCGTTTGCCAATGTTTACAATATTGTAAATATGCCCATAACCTTTTGGAACTATGTGAGAAAAATTCGACCCTAAGTTATATTATACTCCTAGTATTTACGTATCAAAACATCTGCTGAAAGGCGGTACCCAAACTGTCGTTTTCGCAATGATACCTTAAGTTCCAGATCACCTCAGGTGAACTCACGAAAACGAAAATGATGGATTACTTCAAAACTTTTAAGAAATTCTTCATAATCGTGAAGTGAATCCATAGTTTCACCAGTAGATCCTACTCCAGAAATGAAATTTCCAATTCCCACCTTAAGGTATGCAAAAGGCAGCCTTTAAGTCTAATAAATCATTTCCAGCGTAACCGCCTTCCAATTTTCAAATTTCTATGGTGCAATACGTCCCCCTTATAGTTGAGTTTTTTAAATAGCCGTCGGGAATCTTAATTGATTGCCTGTTACTTCGTTAAACATGTGTGTGATCGCCCAGCAGGTTTAAATCAACTGCCCCAAAACGTGTCTA
>QYTT01087328.1:0-15044 GCA_006980735.1 Dasypogon diadema | reverse complement strand
CAACAGAAATACATAATCTGTGAAAATTTCAACTGTCTAACTATCACGGTTCATGAGATACAGCCTGGTGACGGACGGGCGGACGGGCAGCGGAGCCTTAGTAATAGGGTCCCGTTTTTTTCCCTTTGGGTACGGAACCCTAAAAAAGACTTTTATTTAACAAAATCCAATTTTTTTCAATCGTTAATGGGTTCCCCTTCCTGAAAAATGTTAAATAAAATTTAGAGTATGCAAGGGATCTATCTATTTTTTCCCCTTATGTTTAATGGGAAAAATCTTAGTTCAGTACCATATTTTGAATTTAAGGGAATGAGGCGTAAAGATAGACGTCAAAAGTTTGTTTACAAAAAATAAGGTTATCTAGAGTAATGTTTTGTAAGTAAATAGCCGCATACATGATTCACAGTGCTAAAAACATGAAAGAAATTATTAAATCCTTGTTATTTTCTATGTTTTCTTTGAAATTTTTTCGTATTATCAACATGTCAAAGATTTCTTACTTCTATTTATGGTAAGTGGCTTACGTTTAGTCCTATGACAACTTGTTTACGTTATGTTACGTCTATTATAACGGTTTTCTAACGAATACTTAAATAAATTCTCAGATATGTCCTTTTACAGGAGTAAAAAAGACAATTTTGAATATTTTTCTGTTAAATATAAACATTTTCATAACGGTAAATAACTTACGCTTCTAATTCAGTCCAGATGTAGGTAACGAAGTCCTCTAGAGGGCTATATAATTATATTTCGGTGATATCCTTTTATAAACAATTATGTCATATTAGTTTAATAATACACACATTTATAACTTACTCTTTTTGTATTATTTGGTAATTGAAATTGAAAAGGCAATCTTTTTTTACACCTGTTCCGTTTATTGTGTTTACATCATCACAAAATATTATTTGCTTTTCACAAACGACTTTTATTTTCTGGAATTTTTAGCCACTCATACAATTTCGGAATTTTTATACGATCTTGAAACGATTCAACCTTATAAAGGAAAATTATAAAAGGACATTACCTACCTATTGGAACTAATTAAAAGAGGATCGCATAACTACTATTTGGAAATTTGTTCCGACAACCATTGGAATCAGTTAACTTCTCTCGATTTGATTAAAAAGTATACAAAATTCGCATACTCACAATAAAGAGGATAGTTGGAAAATATTAAAAATTAATTTATTAAGAGGCGGTTACAAAATGGCAAATTTAGATCTAGGCTTATACAAGTTTCTTTGGCGTCTTTAACCAAAATACTTCAGGATATTTTCAAAACCTGCTTGGATGATGATAAAAAAAAACTTGATCACGAAAAAATGGAATAGGAATTGGTCCTTTTTAGAACTATCAAATTATATATAAAGAGTAATAAAAGAATATATGTGCTGTCCTTGCGAAAGGATATTTGGTTACATTTCGTTGGTGCCTTACACAGAAACCTGTATACTATCCTAAAAGTTTCATAATTTATTACTATTCACTATAGTTATACAAGACACCTTTAAGTGTCCTTTATTTAGAACATATAGTACTTACATTTATTGCTGATTTTTTACCGTTATAAAAGTATTTGATTTTAACGGAAAAATCACAAAAATGTCTTTTTATACAGGTATACAGGAGTTAAAGGACATATCTGGGAATTTGTTTAAGCATTCTTTAAAGGAGCTTAGAACACATATTCCTCGTCAAAAATGACTAATACCGTCAGATTTATTTACGTCATAAAGTACCTTTATGCAAATTCTCAAGACAATTGGGAGTGCAACCCAAACGGAATTACTTCCACTGTCGCTAAAGGCGAATATGATGAAATCTGAAGTAAATGTTTCACCTCAAATTTTGCACAACGAAATCAACTACAAAGTCGGGTAAATTTTCTTAGCTGCACTGTGGTACATCATTTCTTGGCTGTACTGTAGCATGTTTACACACACTGGTTTACATGCAGATGTGTGAACGCAACCAAAGCCGAGGGAAAACCAAGTGGAATTTCTCAGAAACTATTGAGTGGGGCCGTTTCTAAAAGAGAAATTACACTTTAAAAGGCTTATTTAGGAAGGCTGAAATGGTTTATGGATTTCTTTGACGACGCCTCTGGCAAAACGCATTGCAAGGTAAACACCTCCCAGAAAGTCTCCCAAGAAAAATCAATCAAAACTAAAATGCGCACTTGGGCCGTGGAATGCCCAGCAAAAAAAGCGACCACTGAGGTGAAAATCTGTCTGCGGAAAATAAACAGCTGTCCCCACAGCCACGCACAGTCTGGTATCCGGCGGAACGCACTTTTTAAAACGCCTGCACTGCAACAAAAATTTAATTCAAGAAAAAGTTACCCATGGCCCCTTGTGCGATTGCGACAGTAGGCAGCTGGTTGCGTTGCGATTACGACGGGCACTTCACTTCGCCACACATCAATACACTGGAAAGCCCCCGCCCATAGGAGTGTAAGCGCGATACTCCCACTAGAGAGTGTGGCCTTGTACTTAACATTTGACTAGACGAACCCCGGGTTATGCAGGGTTCTAAAGAATATTCGCCCGCGGGAGGAACTAATTCCGTAATTTGGCGCTATTCCACGGGAAATTAGGATTACTTACCTGAATCTTCTGCAGCCAGCGCGGCTAGTCCAGCTCAATTTGAAGCGCCCGACGACATACTTTGGGTTCACACACGCGAGCACAAACGCCTGGCCTGCTGCACACAAGCAGCAGCGAACCTGCTGCCCGAACAGCACCGTTTTATGTAATCACAAGGCCTACGCGAAAAATCACTCTGCAACTAATTTCGCGACCGCGGAAAGCATTATTTTCGCACGAAAACGCACTTTTCGCCAAAATCCTGACCCGATTCACAAAGGCACGGCTAACGCGAGTAGCGCTGTATTGGTCTCGTGATTGGAGCACTGGCCGAAATCGATAAGCAAAAATCGCGGATTCCGGGCACTCGGCGTCACTAATCAGAGCATGGCATTCCCTGGTTTATTTTGACAGTTGTGGCTCCTTGGCAGATATTTTAATCGCCTAATTTTTTCCTAATTACTCCAAAAGCGCTTCGCGTAGCAATTCACTCGTCGAACACAACACGCAGCCTGGGCTGGTCCCATACGTATGTATGCGACTTGGCAATCGAAACCATTCGTGGCGGCCTGGAAACATTACAGCCCCTTGGCGCGAGCGAGAGCGCCGCAGCTGCTGTCCCTGTCCGGCGGCAGCGACGAAGGGAAAGCTGCCTGCACTATTTTACAGTGGCAGTCGTCCTACTATGAAAAAGGGGACGCGACGCAATTCACCACCACCGCACCAACCGCACTCACACACCGCCACTAGTGCTGTAAAATGTAAAACCTGTTCTATGATCTATTGAGCCACGCCGCAGTGTGAGTGAATGCCTCACAGAAATTTTTCATTTATTTTGCGGAATAACGAGGGGCAAGGTTTGGTCACGGACCCCAGCATTATGGCAACAGATGCCCTTCCCCTCTGTTGGCAACGGGAATGGTGTTGATCAATGCTCCTGCTTGCTTCTTTCCCCCGGAGGAAAGAGGAAGTGAAGGCGTCTAAATTTCTAAGTTGCTTCTGCCTCTCTGTGTTGGGTTGATGAGGGTTCGTTGAACGAGATGCTCGTACACTGTCAAAAGAGTTTTGTAGAAATTAAAAGCGACTCTTTGAGCTGGGGAATTTCTTGATTAGAAAAATCACAAATCAGATGTTGCATTCAATTTCTCTTTGATTTTATTACGAAAATGTGACTTTACATCACAGAACGACAATTGTTTCCTGAAGTTTGGGGCGTTATTATCTTCTAAAATAATTTCAAGAGAAGTTTTACTACATTATCTTTTTTTTTCTTAACACTTTGTAGGCGGGAGACTGATTACTGTCCTGCATTACAACGTGTTAAATATCTGAAAAAAGCCTCATTTATTAAGTTTTTGTTACTTGACACATAAATATTCTCCATGTCCATCTCAGCCGTCTGATGTCATACTGTTGTTTTTTTTTCATCAGAGGATACATCCTACATTCCTAGTCTTTCTTCCCGTAATATTGAAATTTAAAATTGGACTTGAAACGTAACATATTTAGCTCTGATTTTTAAGTAACGACTTACAGGAGCAGCCGGTATACAAAATTAACAGTGATGCAATGCGAACTCTCATCCTTCATGATTTTGGCCAGCGCGGGAATTAAAACCAAGTTTTTTATATTTCAGTACTTTCACTGGAATTTTAGAAGATAGAATTCTCTAAAGATAAGTATAAATAAGAACTGTACACCTCATGTAGAGGATGTCACAAAAAAAAGAATGAGTTTCTACTTAGTACCTAAAATAATGTTTCCATTCCACTTGTTTGGTGGCCTCGTTTCTCCTACAAACCATTAAAAAACCTAGCGATTTAGTCTTATAAGCTAATAAAAAGAATTTCTTTGGCGCTAAGCACTTGTTCGAACTTATGAGACTGCATATCCAAATTAGTGTGGGCTATTATTATGGCTACTTTTTTATAGAAACCCTAAAGGACAAACATTTTCTACAGTTCCTGACAGAATAGTCTTTACTACTTGTAATTACATCAACAGCAAAAATAGTGGGCAGATTTCTTTCATAGCTATTTCTTGCTGCTTCAAAACAACGATAAAATTAGTACATACAATTATGTTTTCTCTCTGTGCATATATGAACTACAACACATTCTTAATTACATGAAATGATATCTTCAATCCATGTACAAGGTATCAGTGCCATAGAATCCCAGTAGAGAAGATTTTTTTAAGGTGTTGCCTAAGTTCAGAGGACAACCCTGTGATGCACACAGCAGAGCTTAGGCGAAGGGAAATTGGGGAAGAGGAGATTGGGAAATTTTAACTTGAAAAATGTTGAAAGTGAGCCATAATTTTTGGCATGAAATTTTTACGGTGCAACATCCCAGTAAGCCACGCAAGTACAATTCTTATCAGTAGATTGCCTTAGCCACTGGTACCCAGAATAATCACCTTATGCTGTGTAGGATTAGAATCCACGCCAAGAAGGGAGAAAACCTGTAGACGTGTGGCTCAGCCCGCTCGACCACCGGCGTGGGTGTACATTTACAACATTTGTCAGATTGAAATTCTTCAATCTCCTCTTCCCTAAATTTGTGTCTATCATAGGGTTGTCCTCTGATCTTAAGCAATACCTTGAAAAAAGTTACGTTTAGATTTTTGTTTTATTACTTCATTATATTCTGTATGTGTCATTTCAATCTGATCATAATATTTTTTCCGAAAGTATAAAATATTACTTGACCATTATCTTATTCACGCCGATGGATGACCTATCAGAGACGAAGTTGCTCTAAATTTACAAAGTTCACTCAACTTAATCAATGACTTTTGATTTTTCACCAGTGGTTGAGGCAATTGTGCTTATATGCATTCTATTTCCGAGACCATTAAAATATTGCATAGTTAGCTTAATGATTAGCAATTCACAAAAAAGCAATTGCCCACACAATCCATAAAATTTGTCTAATTTCCTTTCCCTTCATACTCACCACTTCATAGTACTCGTGGGTTTAGCTAATATGGAAAAATTTACTTTAGAATTTTTTCCATAAAAAATCTCGGTCTCAATATAAATTTTGTATAAAAATTCCGAAATGTGATGTATATATTAGTGTATACAGTTTTTTCTTACATTATTAGTGAAAAGCTGGATATTATTGTGTGTTTTGGAACACGTAAAATGACTAGCACACCTTCGAAATCCTTCGAAAGAAGTTTATCTGCCTCGAATATTCTACTTCTGCAGAGATTTTAATCTTTGTCCTTGTTTGACAATCAGAACCTTCTTAGAAATAGTATTTCAATATTTCTTGTGTAAAATTTTCGTCATTAAACATAAATTAAGAAAATAAACCTTAATAATTGGAGAAACGTGTTTAAAAAAAAATAAAATATTTCGTAAGCTGTGTTCTTTTGTGCTGAACACAGAACAACGAAGATTTCACATTAAACGATACAAAGTAAGCATTTATAAAAGTATGAAAGTATGATGCGATATAATGTAATATAACAGCGTTCATTTAAAACCTTATGCAATCTTAGTTTGATATTTGTAACACAAAAGAGCGTTCAGTTAGGAGCAATGCTATGCCGTTTATGTATCAAAACTCAATGATGGTCCGCAGTTCGTTTTAAAGTAATACAATTATACAATGACAACCGTCAATGTATCTGCAATAAGCGATTTTCAAACTGGAATTTTGTTGAGAATGCACCTGGTTTTAATAATGCAATGCCAGAGCTGATAAAAACTAAATAAGTAAGGCAGTAAATTAGCTGAAACAATAGCCATTAACATAATTTTCTCTTTTCGCACTTCTATTTTCTAACTTCTAACACGAATTGATTTGATATTTGTCACATTGATGATCGAAATTCCGTTCAGTTAACCTATGCTACATTATATTATATCCCTTCTCTTTCGCCCCCTGGACATTGTATGACAAATGATACATTATGTGGTATAATGTCGCTAACAAACTCACTGTATACTTTGTATGATAAAAGTGTCAAAATTATAACTGTTCCAGCTCAGTTTTGACATTTTTAGTAATGAAAGTTATGGCCCTCGATCTCTAAATTTGACTGCATTTATAAATATTTGCTGTTACATTATTCATCAATTTATAATCTCCGTTGATCTAGATCTGTACAAAAGAACACAACTTCAGTTTCATGCCAGAAGTCAGATTTTTCTACTTTATTATTTTTCTACTTTCTTCTAAATCGTAAACAATTAATAAATTAAATATTATGTTATATTACTAATTCATTAAATTACTGTCCTCTATTTAATGACTAAAGAGTTCTCTAAATAGATTCATTTTTATCCAAACAAAATTTTAATTCAGTGAATTATAAGAATTTTACCGCACAGTGAAAAAATTCTGGGAAAACTATATATTTTACTATGTCGGAGTGGATTAAAACCTATACACACTTTAGCTAGGCCATGCTACTAATTCATTTATCCTTTAAATAAAAAAAAATAAAATGTAAAATGTAAGATTTTCATTAAAGTAATTAGTATCTCTCTTCGAATTGTTTTGTTGTTTGTATGTTTTACTTTCATTTATACATTCATTTTATTCTTCGGTGGTAGTCTCTTTCGTTTGGATTTTTTGGCAGAGTTGGGTTTCTTGTTATTAATGTTCGTTGGTTTCATTCTATAATTTGAATAGTTCCGATAAAACTTTGCCTATTATATGGTACCAAAGGCTGGTTGTCTCATTCTGCGTAGTTATTAGTAGAGCTTAGTACATCTAAGGGGATTAGCTTTTTTGAATTCCTCAAAAATGAGCATGGTATAAAGAATCGTAGTGTTAAGTCGTCTGTACCGTAATGATGAAAATCTTCTTGCTTTTCTTCTAATACTAGTTGATGAAACGCTTTCTGTACACAGTGGGATAATGTCAAACCGGAAGCACAGAAAACAACGCCTGATTACGCATCGTAAGTATTACCCCTCGTTATTTCAAAAATTTATATGTATATATATATATATACTTCACACACTATTTTAATAGGTTTTCAAATTTTATGAAAGCTTGTTATTATATATCTCATAAAGGTTGTCTTAAAAATCACCTGTTTTGGCCTTGAAAAGTTAGCCCTCCCTTAAATAAGTAGAAAAGATGTTCAGGTGTTTCCATTACTATGTTATTCTCTTGTGCTTGGAGGAAGGGAGGGGGGAGGGGATTTAACAGACGAAAACCTAGTTTGAGCAGAGGTATTGTAACTTGCGATCGAACCGCAGAGGTTTAGGAATTGTGCGCAGAAACTGCTACAAACTCTGCAATAGTAAATTTAAATGATGAACATGGGTTCTTTGACTGATATTTTTAGAAAGATAATGTATTCATTTTGGATAGAGGTTTTAGAGATGTGATGGAGTATGGAGGAAGATTCTAAAGATTCTAAATAATTAAGCACAATACTAGCCAATAATTCCAGGTAGGTATAAAAATATGGCAACGGGAAGTGGCAGCAATGAACGAAATGTTCAAGAGGAAACCACATCACATATGTTCGACGATTTTAAAATTAAGGCTGTCATAATGAATGTATTTCACTGTATTATTTTTGATAATAGATTCGATAATAGGACCCGAAATCCTTAATACTACGAATGAAATATTCCACATTAGAAACTCTTGCTGACTACTTTACGGATTCAAATATGAATAGATTGAAGGTGGACTAATTTTAGAAAGATGAGTGCAAACCCTGAGTTTACTGATTTTCCGCAGTTAAGTAAAGAACATTTAATATTGTTTGGTTTAAGTACCTAAATAGGTCAGAGGATGGGATGTATTTGGAACTGTGTAATGAATGAAGTCTTGAGAACAAAATTTTTACTATATACCACCAATTAGAGCTTTAGGCCGGCACTGAAAAATATTTCGCATTGCATAATCAATTTTAAAGTGAGCATGGTGAAGCCAGTTCTCCTACAAATTTGTTCATTCTCCTTTGTCGGCTATTGACACTACGCGTAGGAATCTGATGTAACAACAATATCGCAGTAGTATTAATCATATATATTTTAGATTTTTTTTCTTTTTAAATCAAAATTACACAATTGCCCTGTGGGAACATGTCTTTAGGTACTCTTTTCTAAGATTTGAATGTTTATCACCATTGCAAAATATCATAAATGCAAAATTGTGATAATATTCACCGGTATTAATGCAAACACCATACATTCTACTTTTCCTTGCATTTCCTGTTTTACCTCACCCGCAATTTTTCTAAAAATGTCTCTCCAGTCCGGAAATCTTTAACAGTGTGACAGGCAAGTCGTGTTATTTTATGAAATTGAACCTCTCGGACACGCCTGCTTTTTGGAGAAACATCGAAAACTGCCTGCTAGGCGAGTTATCAGAGTGTACCATTAAAGCACAAAGTAATTGAGGAATTCCCAAGCCAATTGATAACTTAGGGAATCGCCTCCGGACCCGTGCGTGCTGAATACTAGGATTGGTTCGTCTCAGCCTGCAATTATCCATCCGCCAACTGCCACTGCAATTTCAGCAGATTTTTTCTTTCACACGACCCAGGCGGGCAATCCTTGGCGATTCTTATCTCTTAGACACGGTATCTGCGGGGATACCCTTCGCCAATGGTTTGCTTGTTTTGGCGGGCGGAGGCGCTAACTCGAATTAAATAAAGCCTTTATGGGTTTGTAACCCCCTCCCCCTCCTCCTCCCCAGCAATATGTTTAATTTGACGGCCGACTGGAACAGGTATGCAAATAACCCAGGACTTTTGAGAGCTTTGTTTGCGCCTTTTATTGGTGACTGGATTAGGATCCGATGCCCCATAGAACCATAGCACCCTTTGCTCGATTTATGACCAGCCCATGTGTGAGGCGGGCGTTTAACCGAAATTTACTTGATTGGCCTGCCGTGGAGAAATATTTTATCAAATTAGAAGAAAAAATGTCCTACTCACAGGCCAATAAAATTATTGTAAAAGTCGATTTTGACTATTTCTCTGTTGCTCCCTGGGAACAGTGCCCCATGAATTTTTCTTGCCAATTGTGTGAGGATTGAGGAATTAGCGCCAGCTGAAGTGACTGCACGGAAGTGTCTGTCGTTGCTGGATGGATTTTCCCTTTCTTTTCGTGATCATGAGGGGGAATAATAATTTCGATTTTTTGCTAGGGATTTTCATGTAACTCGCGCGTTTTTAAGAAAACTGATGCTATTTTGGAAAAGTACCTATATGCGTGTGTATGTGTCGAGTTACACCCAATATGAAGTGCAATAATATAATCAAAAGAAAAATCTGGAGATGAAAAGCAAATCTAATCCTCCTTGGGTCACGTTCCATGGAATCCCTATAAATATGACACGCGATGTTGATGTTGTTGGTTCTCTTCCTGCCAAATGTGCGAAGGATTTATCTCATCAATGTTTATTTACTTAGAGATTTCAGGAAAATTTTACTTGGGTTGGGGTAAATGTGGTAAAGAACTCGTACTGTCTGAGGCATATTAACCAATATTGGGACATTTCTCTCCGAAGAATTGATAGTTAACTGCTAGCTTGGAATTAGTAGACTCGTAATCTGAACAGGGTATAGAAGACACCCATAACCGATCTGCTGAAATGAGGCATTACTAAATTTCTGTTCCGATGGTAAACTCGAAAATTTATTGAAGATATGCAGGCTTATTTGAGTGGAGTTTACTATACTATAAGATCAGATCTTGTACATGAGAAAGGACATTGGGCGCAGACGTTAAAGGCCACTTCCAATCCAGTTTGGGAAAAACGTTATTACCAGAAACAGAATGAGGCGAAATCAAAACTTTCACTAATTTCACGCGGACGCTAAAAAGCCTCATTAGACCTGCTTAAATTCTACCTAACCTTGTATTTATGTGATCGCTATAACTCATATTACAATTCAATATTATCCCAAGGTTGGAGACATTACTCACCAATGGTAATACTAATCCATTCAGAACGACAGGTGGAATATCAGACGTATCGAATGTGCGATCAAGTGTATATATCCTTCAGGAACTCTACAGACCGGCACAGATACACATCATCTGCATAAAGATAGGCTCTAAAATAGTGGATCACTCCTGGAACGTCACTGATAAATATGTTGACAAGCAGCGGAAACATAGGTGGGGAGAATGGGATTCTGATGGAAGTACACTTTTCAAGAAGCTATGTCTAAGGGGGATCATGGACCGTGTGTAATTGTATGTTCACGAGATTAGACTGAAATGCGTCAAAAAGGAAGACGTAGTCTTTGAAGGGAATGAAGAGAGCCGTACTCAGCTTTGCGCCTTACAAATCTCCGGCCCTGGATTAGGTATTTCCTGCGTTATTAAAGTGAGCCAAAGAGACCAAAGGTCTAGCGGGAGGGCACACAGCCGTAAGCAACAAAAGTGACCTTTCTTCCAAAACCAGGAAATGGGGGTTTCACCCAGCCAATCAGTTTGGCATCCTTTGTGCTGAAAATAATGGAAAGGATGCTGATAGAATACTTAGAGTGCACCACACTCAAAGAGTATCCTCGAAATATATACCTAAATGAATATGCTTGATTTAGTGAAGTCAACAAAATCTGCCCTTCATCAGTAGGTGAGAGTGGCAGAGTAGGCCCAGAATACGGGAGGCATTACTTTGGCCACTTTAATGGATATCGAAGGTGCCTCCCACAAAGTGCCTTGTAAAAGCATGAGATTAACCTAATAGTGGTGAGATGGGTAGATGACACGTTGGGTAATCTGGATTCGGATCGGTCAAGTGTTAAGGGAAGGGCGGTAAGAAGATGTCCACAAGGAGTGGTATTATCTCCTTTTCTGTAGAATATCGCAGTTGACTCCTTACTCTAAAGACTTGAAATGACGGGCGTTCATATCATTGACTATGCTTTTGATGTGGCGTTGGTGGCGAGGGTAGGTTCGTGTCCATTACCGCTGATATAATGGGGAATGCGCTTCGAGTGGAGGAAGAATAGTGTGGGGAACAGCGTCTCACTACCAACACGAACAAGATAGAAACGATAATCTTCAATGGCCAAATATCCATCAGGGAGGCCAAATATTTGAATGTATTTCTGTATTCAAACTTGATCTGGACAGATCACAGATCATATTGAAGAAATGATCAGAAAAGCGAAGGTGGTGTTGCATCAATGTAGAAAATTGTGTAGGCTGAAGTGGGTTATCTCGCCGAGGTCAGTACATTGAATATATACCTACAGTGGTGTCAGACCTATTCTTACATTTGCTGCGGTAGTCTGGTGGCTTAAGCTATGCTAAGCGAACTTTAGGCAACAACTATTATATAAGGTACAAATGATGGCGTACATAGCAATTATAGGCACTATTCGAACCACACCCACAGCTGGGCTAGAAACTCCCCTGCGGCTGCCACCGCTAGATATGATGACATAGGGAAACGGCACCCAGGATGTGAAGGGACGATATATGATATTTATCAGGGACTGAGTATCGGCATAGGGAAATCCTGTATTACGTAATATGTGCAAAGAGATAAAATTTTCATTCCAGTGGAAAATTAACCAGTGATCAGATGCATGGATTGGACGGAGGTGAATACATCCCCAGTGATGAAGTGCCTACAAAATCAATGTGTGCATTTCGGAAAATGAAATAACACTCGTTGGAATTAGGCTATCGAGCGGGCCGATCAGAAGGAAAGTTATAGGCATGCAGCGCAGTACGCTAAGGTGTTTGATTTCTCTGACTACTACGGAAGTCTTAGTTATCACCTCCGGCGAGGAATAACTTAGGAGCACGCCGGCCGACGTAAAGCAGTTAAGACGAATCTTGATAAAGGGACGAAGACAGTGATATACTTTGATATCCTTCCACCTTCCACCTTCATTACATACATATACCTCAGCCAAAGAGAGCACAGGAATGCAATGGTCCACACTACCGAAACCAACATTGTAAAATCCTTATGAACTTTATTTTATCTCTGAGGATATCTTAAGAATGTCGGTTTCGCAACTCTGTGATTTTCGAAATCCAGATTGGTTAAAAGAGAGGAAATTGTTACTGTGGAGGTAAGTACGTAGTTCAATACTTTCGATGGTAAGAATAATATTAATCGGTCGAAAATCTGAAGGATGTTCTAGAGAAAACTTCTTTGCTTTTAGAAAAATTATTATATTATAAACTGTAGTAGAACTTTTTGGCGTAGCACAGGATGCAGCTATTGGGAGAACTAAAAGTAACATTAAGTTCATAAGGTGTGAAGTTGTAGTGAATGCTGTTGTCTCTGCTGTAGACTCCTATCTGTTTTAAATTCTGTCGTAGCCTTGCTGAGATTTGGTTCGATTTTAGAACTATAATACTGTCTTTTAACAGCTCTAATAGCCGCAATAACTTTATTGCAGAAAATCTTGTATGAAGATCAGTTTTTAAACTTCTATAACACGTATAAAGTTCTCAATTAAATGGGTGACTATAATGACGTCAGGATCTATACTTATTTATCCCTGGAAATACAATCATATATTCTATTCCAGGGCAAAACTTTCATTGTTTCAGGCGTTTAAATTTATATTATTATAGTCCTAGTAAGAAAAGTAAGTAAAAAGGACGATTTGTCACCACTCATAATGAGATTTGTGTAATTAAAGTGAAATAAGTATGATGTACTGTTCTGAAGTTCTCGAACGTTTTAGTAATCAAAACCTTTTGGAAGATAATACACGTAGGAAATTATGCACTTTTCTTTAACTAAGCTTACTTCCATACATGAAAAATCCAATGTACTCATCTCCAGAAGAGATAGCCAATTTTGCTTTAAGTCAATCGTTAAAAGATCGCCCCAACGCCACACGTTCGTCCCTTTTGATTGTTACGAAATTGGTCAAATCCTGGGATTCCGACAAGATAAAATGGGAATTATTTGTATAGCCATCTTTCACCAATAAGGATCAAATGTAGGTTTACATCAGCAGGCTTGTATTTAAGTGCATCACACTCCTAGCATTCAACGCCGAAGAGTGACTACAGGGAATGTCAAAGAAAATCCTCATCCTGCCTAGGTAAGAAAAATCATTTGAAATCATAAACAAAAAGCAGAGCACCGTGCCAATACATATTAAACCGAAAACATTTCGAAAGCATTTCTGATGTGAGACCTGAAAGAGGAGCGGATTGCGATTCTATTCACTTCCACATCGAATCTCCCCCTTCAAGGCTTGGGTGGGTCGTGAGCTTGCTGATATAAACTTTTGATTTCAATAAACCCCAGAGAAAGAAGTCCAAAGGCGTTAAGTCGCGTGATCTTAACGGCCAAATCTGGTCGCCGGAACGAGAGATTACATGACCAGGCAATGTCTCTTCCAATAATCCCATTGTTTCCTGTGATGTGTGGCAAGTGGCACCATCCTGTTGGAACCACATGTCTTCGATATCCATCTGAGGCAACAAACCTGGGTTATTATGCAATGATACCGATCACCATTGACTGTTTTTGCATTCCCGGCAGCATCTTCGAAGAAAAATGGTCCAATGATGCCAATGATGCCCTCAGCCCAAAATTCGCACCAAACAATGACACGTTTGGGATGCATTCTCTTCTCATGAAACGCATGTGGGTTTTCATCACTCCAAATGCGATAATTTTGCGTCTTTACGAAGCAATGATCAAATGGGCCTGGACTCATCGTTGAGGCTTGAGTTGTTGATGGATTTTGTAAGCATGAATACACAAATCTTTCGTGAGAATACGCTGCAAAGTGCATTCTTGAATCTTGAGCACGATGCCGAATAGATGTTCCCGGATTCGCGGCCACATTCTAGCGAACAGCCATGATGTTTTCTGTTGAACGACCTGGACGAACACGTGTCGATGGTTTGACATCAATAATCGATCCAATCTCCTCGAATTTTTCGATTATTCTTTTCGCAGTTGATGCACTCGGAACATTTTGGATACCAAAAATTGGATGCATTTTGCGAATCGTGGCTTTCACCATTTTTGAAATCATGTTTAACAATAAGAATGCCTTGCCGTGTCGAATAGCGATCCATTTTCAAAGAACCTTTATAGTATCGTATCCAGGAGGAGGAAGGTCCTTTTCACGCTATTCAGAAAACGTAAGTTTTCCATGTTAAGAATACGGAAATACAGTCATTTTCCACCCCCAGAACGGGGGAGGTCCTTATCGGGATCAAAACGAATGAAATGTAAGTAGAAAATTACTTTATTTTCGAACTCTTGGCTTGAAAAATTTGCATTTTCTGAATAGCATCCCTTCCGTCCGTTTTGGTCCTGAAAAGCACCCAACTCCTCCTGAATACGATAAAGGGGCAATTCTGTAACATTAATATTATCAGTTTCAAAATTCTCTTCGTGATAAATCTGTTCGTGATTATAAAGATTCTTCAAAATCTTCCATAGGAATATATGTACTACCCTAACAACTGTATATGTTCGGACACGAACGTCATGTAACCAGTTGCGAAGCTTCGGTTAT
>QYTT01087327.1:19990-32010 GCA_006980735.1 Dasypogon diadema | reverse complement strand
TTCTAGAAATGGTAGAGGGGTGGTTGAGGTGTCATTGGAAAGGTAATAGTCGATAATTCGATAGAATAAATCGAATATCTTATACCTTTAGTACAAAAATTCGTCTCTAGAGGCGCTTTTATGTATTTTTGATACGAGGGGGTCGAGGGTGATATCGTTGGAAAGGGGATGACGAGTAGAGTAATTCTTCTTCAGTGAGTTTAGTTCCAGACTGTACCACGGCGGCGCTACAATCCCTTGAACGTAAATTCGCGAAAACACTCTTTTTGCTCTACCTTTTTTATTTATTCATGGATTTCGATGCAACTAGGTGTGATGATAGATATTTTAGGTGCGCATAGGGTGGTGTAGAAAAAATTTGAATTTTCGTACATTTTCGAAAATATCGAGGATTTTCGAAAAGTGATGGTGTCCAGTTGATCGCTAATATCTTTTGAACGGCAAAGCGGAGAGGGGTGTGTGTTGGAGTGGGATGAGACAACCTTCCACCCCACCCTATACGGGGCTGTAAGAGAAATATAGGGTCACCACTCAAAATTTCGAGATAGTGTGGTTCAAAAATTTTGTAAGATTTTTCGCAAATTTCCTTATAATTTCGGTGTGTTATCGTGTATTTCAATGAAAATTGGTGTGTGAGTGCGGAGTGGGGATATTTACCAGCCTGTGTACTAAAAGTTTCGATTTTCGAAAATTTTTCGAACAAAAGTTTCAAATATTCGAAAAATGTTTACTTTAGATTTTTACCACTTTCCGGAGGGGGAAGAGGGGAGTGTGGGGTATCATTGGAAAGGGGATGAGTCATATTATAAGAATATGTAAAAATATTGTGAAAAAGAATAAGTTAAAAAAACAGCTGATAGGAAATGGTCTATACGTCCAAACATTGCCGCAGTTCAGACTGCAGCGGGGTCATCATTTAATAAAAAACACCTCGTAAAAGAAAAAATAATAAAAAACCATAAATATAAAAAAAGAAGACCTAGGCTATACAATTAAATCCTACACGTGTATCTACCCACTTGGAAAAAAGCAATGAAATCCCACCAAAAACATAATGTTGAAAAAGAAGGCCAAGTTCCTTACTTATTTACCACCCAAGTTTAAATGGAAAAATATTATTGTATTGATATCTAAAAAAGTTTCAAACACAAATTACTTACAACAGAATTGCAAAATAAGGCCGGTGCAAAGAAAATGGTTTAAAACTTGGCGTTGGTTTCGATTTCAACTCTTTTGCTGGTCAAACATCTACATGAAGTAAGGAACTTGGCCTTCTTTTTCAACATTATGTTTTTGGTGGGATTGCATTTACGCAGTCCTTTTTTATGCGATTGATTTGTTTTATGCGATTTATTTTACGCGTGTCCTTGATTTTATGCGGTACGCATCCACCGTCTAGGAAAAGATCAACATATAATAATATTCCTAAGTTGTAACGCGAGTTACCAGTAAGTTATCTTTTTCTGAATAAAGAATTTTTTAGTTGCATAACATCTTTTCATTTTATTTAGCAATAACTATTATTCTTTCGGTCATTAAAAATATATAAATATATGCATTTCTGTAAAAAAGATAATTATAGTCAAAATGATTTAAGTGCTACTTAACGTTCCGAACTGTAACGCGAGTTACCATGGAATGTCCCAATTTAGAATCTAGGGTGATATTATTAAAATAGAAAGCTTTAACGTACAACTGCGTCCAACTGTGCGTAGTTTAAAAATCATATTTATTTTGACGTCTGAAGTGTGATATTTTAAAAGAAAAAAAACTTTGCGACTTTATATAACAATACAATCAATTTTGGCTGAAATTTGATCTGGAGTGCAGTACATCCTAGTGACTGCCGTTAAGGATTAAACAACCATTACAGGATTATCACTATTGCATTTATCACGGAAAGTAGAAAAATTACATTGTTAAACATAAACTACAAATAACACATTTACGAGTATTTTTGTCTACTTAAAATATTTCTGCTTTTAATTATCTATTTTACATTATCGATCAATATATACTTTGCAATGATAGATTATATGCACGAGATATCATTTTTACAAAATGTTAAATTTACAAATATGCATTGTAAAGGAGTGTTTATAATGACAGAGTACTTTTTCAAAGTAGGCTGTGTGCACAATCGAAAGTGGATTTTTCTTGGACTTGCGGAAATTGACTCAATCGACTCAATTGGATCAATTTTCGATTCTCCTTTATGATGTAGTGTATTTAGATGGCACATGTTGTGCATTATAGGTAATCAAACATATTTATTAGTCTAATCTTAAATTACACCATAGAACTTTCGCCTCTTTTCGAAACTTGCGGCTGTCTAGAGCGTCCTCATAGCAACTAAACAATTCACAAAATTGGAACCAAATGGCCTACTATAATATAGTGTATTTCTATTATATATCAGGCATTTCATATTAGACATCGGAACATCCGTACGAACTCATAGAAAACTATTTATTTATTGTATGCTGAAACATGTGTCAATTTATTTTGGCTTTGTTAGATAATAGTGTCTTTACTTTCATACAGATCTTTTTATAGGTCTGTTTACAGAAAATAACAAGAAAAGAAATTGAAAAATAACAAGAAAAGAAATGTTAAAAAAACGATTAGATTATAATATTTAATTAAGTTTGTAAGTCATTGGGACACTATATGTTAGTCACTGGGACATTTACAAATTGGCTTAGTCAGAATAGCGCTATAAATTCAATCTGTTCTGTTTTTTATAAATTCCACAAATAAAAAGAGTATTTATTTAGTTTTTAACGCAACATTTTACAGAATTCTGATAATTTTTTCTACTGATATGGCTGTAGTACCTACAATTAATTCTGAGGAACTAAGATTTGGTTTCACTTTACGTGGAATGCCCGATATATAATTTTAAGTATTCCATTACAAATTAGTTAATCTTGTATCTTTTCCCCGAAATTCATCTTGTCGTTGATCTAAGGGCCTATTCCAATCCAAGTCTTCAGCTTCGTCTTCGTCTCGTTCTAACAAGTAGTGTCGTTAGCAAGCAAGTTAATTTGTTCCAATTCGTTTGCTTAGCTTGATTTGTGACATAGTTCATGGTTTTGTGGTTAAGACCCATGTGAATATTAGAGAGAAATTGATGAAAATTGTACACTTTTCCACTTAATTTTAATTGCATAGGTTGTTAATTTATCCTAAATAAGAAATTAAATTTTTTGTGTTTTCTTACTAAAAGGTATTCATAATTTTCATGAAGTCAAGTCTGTCGTTGACTTGATGAAGTGTTATACAAACTTGTCAAGCTACATGGTGTAGACAACTGACGTAATTAACTGTTCTAACAAGATGAAGACGAGGACTTGAATTAGAATAGGCCCTAAATATAAATTTTTTTATGTTTCCTTTCTATCTGGTATTCCTTCATCACGTAATCCATGCAATAAGTTTGTTTTCTAAATTGCGATTATATAGTAATGTGTTTCTGTTAAGTTTAACCAATCCACTGCTCAGTTTTCCGAGCTAAGAAGATGACATTGCTTTTGAAATCGTTTCTTCAGCGGCTTTTTCCTCCCAGGCAATCATTTCAGTTTATTCTGTAAACCGCATTTTTATTCAATATATATCTTTTTCTTTAAATTTTACTGTTACCCAAGCCGGTAGCAGAGTTGGTTGAGGCGTAGTTCTGCAGCTTTGCTCTTATGTGGACATATGTTCGATTCCTGCAAAGAACGCAATGATTTATTTGGGTACCAGTGGTTGAGACTATTCCACTGACAAGAATTGTTCTTTTGGAGCCAGTGGCATGTTGCACATTAAAAATTTCATCCTGAAATTATTCCCAACCTCCTCTTCCCCAAAATTCCCTTTCGTATAAGCTCTGCTGTGTCCATTATAGGGTTGTCCCCTGAGCTTACGTACCTTACCGGCAAAAGTACCATACTGGTTTGATATGTTTCCTACGTAATATTCTTAAATTGAACATTGTATAATACATGTAAGTTTTTTTTTAACGTAATGTGCTCAACTGGCTGGTTTTATGATTTCCCCGAAATATCTTCCAGTTTTATTTGACAAGAATTATGAATTCCCAGGAAAACTATAAAATTCCTGGAGTTTGGAGACTATTATGTGTTTTGCTTCTAGTCTAAAATAATCAGCCCGTTCTTTTTCTTCCAGTCCCACGTGCTGGATTTTTTCACGTCATAATTTAAGATTATAAAAATAAATGCTTTATAATTTTTTTAAAACTATGCATACTAAAAACAATGTTTTATGCACATTTTTGTTCGTATTCTAACGAAATCCTCTAAACTACAAGTCATGCACAAGAAGAAAAGCAAGAACATTGAACTCACTTTTGATAGGCAAAATTGGACTTGTATACTTCATCAGCCCATGTACTGCTATCTTGAAGCGTTCATAAAAAACAGTTCATATATTAGTGCTCAAGACCAATTCATGGTTTGTACTTTCGGAGGTCTTGATTTTACGGGACTACATGGGTACGCTTACAAATACTTACCACACCGTGGAAAGTTCTGGGAAAACTACATGTCGAAAGCAAAGCTTGTAAAAAATATAATGCAAGCAAAACCCCCAGCAATACAATTTAAACACAAGCCTTAAAGCAGAAGTTATGGTTCCTCAAATTAGCCAATATTATGGACCAAAGGATAAATAATTTCCTTCATCGTCTGTTGGTGCCTAAACTATCCATTCTGTGAAAAAATTTTCCTCTAACCAAATAAAGACTAAGACAAATAAAGATGCCTTCTTTCTAAAACAATAAAAAAAATCATCAGTAAGATTTGATTTTTCATTGCCTCAGTCCGCGAACTTTTTACCCGACCCTGTATATAGTTTCGGAAGTCTAGTCGGAGCGTTAAACACACGGGATATATACCTTTTCGGCGGTGTCAACCTATATTTCAGATCAATTTGCATTGATCATTATGGAAGAAGGAACTTTTTTTATTTAACCTGTTCTAATTCCTAAAATATTCTTTTTCATTCTAATAATATTATGCTCAATATACTTATAATCCATCGGCATAATCTCTTCAGACCCCTGATCCAGTCGGATGGAAAGAAATTTAAATGTATATTTCATATTAAGAATTTAAAATAATTAAAATACTATATCAAAAATTGAGTGTGATTGAAAACTGATTAAATCTGTATTATCTACACTAAATGCGAAACTTAGTTTAGTCGGGATTTCGTATAGAATCTAAATTCTATCTCAAGAAAAAAAATATCAAATAAAATTTCTGCTTGATGGCTTGTGTTTAATTGACTTAGACAGGTAAAACTCATCACTACACTACACTATTAACATGACCAAAAAATTCAATAAGTTTTTAAATGGGGATAATTTATTCGAAATAAACGTTGGTAGATGTTACTTTTTAATAAGCAGATTTGTCTCAAGTATATACCCCTACAAATGCTCAACATACAGATAAAAATGCCCTCATAAAAAGAAAATATAGCGCAAAAACTTCAGAACCCACCATTTACAAGGCAGGTATACAAACTTCAAAATTTATTGTTTCCTAAAAACTTTCGGAAACTTTGGACATAGTTTAAAACGAAACAGCACTTGTTTAACTTTGCAATTGTTTTATTTTGCAAATTTGTACTTGAATTCGGTAAAACATAGATAATTTCTCACTTTCTGTTTCATTAAAAAACCGCATTTATAATTTTTCTGCCAAATTCAAAGGTACAAAATGGTACTTTGAAATAAAAGTATCCCTCTGGTGGTAACTAAATCAAAGTTTAGGCAGCGTCCCATTCACTAAATGTGCGGCAAAGTAGTGTCTGTAGAATAACAATGATTGTTTAAGACAGTAATTTATTACACCACAAGCAAATAAATCTGTTAGTGCAAATTCGAACATAAGATCTGCGTTTGTTTGCAGATTTCTACCTCGTAACATGGAAAGGCCTTAGTCTCGAATGGGAGGAGAGAGTAAAGTGGCTACGATTTGATATTTTGAATATACGAAATTACGTAATATTTTTTTTATTCCACGACACGTGTCATGAATTCGGTGGTGTTGACTTTTTTAAAGTTTAAAATTGAAAGGATTTGCGGTCGACTTCTTGACTGCAAACGAGAGTATCGGCTAGGTACCTACATGCATAAATAGTAACTGTACATTTTGAGGACGCATGCTGACTTTTTCTATGAATAGCAAAGCAAGGTCTTCAATAGAAGCCTGCGCTTTAATGCTCAAATGATTTATCATCAATTGGATCTAATAGCCCCCATTCAAACATGAATAGAAACTACCAGAATTGTTGATTTTGTGGACTCTAAGAAATTTATCGCTTGCAGTGCATTCACTTCTCACTATTACATCTGCAAGGAAATGTAAAAACTCGAAAGAGAGATCACAACACAAATGAACATGTTATTACTGATAAAACATTTTCCGAATGTTATAGATATAAAATCTTGTAGAAAAGCATCTGCCTTACTTATGCGAAAACGTTACGGGCATACGCACAACGAAATGCAACTCACAGTCTTCGATTAGCTGAAAATTAGAGCTGAGTGAGTAGTGATTATCGACAAAGGATGCTCGCTCAATTTCCATTCAAAGGATAAACCTAGAATTCTGCAGTACTCAGAAAACTAAAAAAAAAAGAAGACTGGGATTAAGGGGCTCTATTTTTTCTTTGGTTGCTTTCAACAACAGTAAATGGCACAGTTGGAAAGAGTGATTGGCTGCAAAATTGTTATATACCATGGACACACCGAACCCGAAATTACTTCGAACGGAGATTTCGAACCGAAATCGCGCAAAATCCCATGATTTCAAGATGATTTCGGAACTTGAAATCACTGAAAATTTGAGTGATTTCGAACGAAATCTCCTTAAAACTTCATCTATGCAGTGATAGAAAACTTAAATTTTTCAAATATTCCAGACATTTTCCAATTGTCGTTAGATTGAAAATTGAAAATGTATAAAATGACATTGGCAGGCAAAACTTACTGACTCGATTCTATTAATTATTTCATTATTAAATTTAGAAGCACTACTTCGAAAAACTTACTATACACCATATATACCTATTAATTTTTTGATAAAATAAAATGCATAAAAGTAGATATTTTGCCTTCTTGCGGGAATTAATTGCTGATTTTAAGTACTGTTTACGATTATGAAAAATTCCGTTTTTTTCCTCTCGTATGAGAGGCCTATTACAACAACTTCATTTATTGTGCTTTGCGACATCAAAGATAGCTTTTCCACATCCATTTAATATATTTAATATTATTATATTTTACTTAAAAAATTCTCAACAGCTTATGACAGACCAAATCAACAAACATTTGTGTGTCACCACCCCGATTTCATCAAATCGATTTAACGAAAACATGTGATTTCGGGTTTGGTGTGTCCATGATAATAGGCAATTTTGGATTACGTTGCTCCGCTTTACCAACAAACATAAAAAATGTCTCGACTACCGAATTTCAAATCCCAAATATACCGAGGCTAAGTGGCCATTCTTAACTGATTAAAACTGTTATCGCCACCATTATATAGCTCAGTAGAACTTCATGTAAAAGCTAACTAAACCATAAAGTTAGTATCTAAAAAACAAAAGCCTATTTTAGAAATGAAAAAGAAGTGACCATTGACGGGATAAGTGTTTCACTGCGCTCTTCATTTTCAGGCTACAATCAAACAAATTATTTCCTTATTTAGAATTGGAAATATTTTATTTATTTATCGTTTTTAAATAACGAAAAATGAAAAAAAGTGGAATTAAACTGTAAGAAATGATCAGGACTAGAACAGCTTCTTTCATCTTAATATTTTCGACGGGATCCGTTTTGCGCCTCTAGATGTGTATCATATTTTAAACGTATGCAGGATTTAACTAAAATAAGACAAAGCTGCAGTAAAATATTTATAAAAAAGTTGACTTAGTGCCCACTTAACCTCAGACGTCCATTTTCACTTTCATCACTTAGAAAATATAAAAATTTCACGGAAATTCAACAATCACCAATGGATTCGCGTACAGAATGCATTTTTAATTTAGGATTACTTACCTGAAGAAATATAGAATCAAAAAACATATAGAAAGGTTCGTTCATGATAGCATGCATATAAAATCAAATTATTCTAAATAAGGGGACAAAATTTATAATAAATCCTATTCGTAAAAAATTTATATATATATATATATATGCTGGATACAAAAATTCACGCATATCACCCCCCGAACATCAGCCAAATGTGGGAAAAATTCCAGAAGAATATTAAATCGCCTATTGACAAGGAACATCTGTTGCCAACAGTACGCTAAATAATGTAGAAATGCCGGGAACATAACATGTTATTTCACAACCTTTTCATGATTTTTAAAACCATAATCCTTTAGCAACTCATCTTGGAGAAGTAATAGACAACTATCTACACAGAAAGCAACACAGAATAATTTTCGAATTGCGACTACAAGCTTATTTAATTTTACGGCGAATCATTCGGATTACTATTTGCAATAAATCCAATCAGATTTTTGATACTCTGAAACATGTGAACAGAAATATTTTTTTAAAGAGAATGTCCTACATTTTGTGTATAGTAGAATCATAGAAATTATAGACAAAAGCTAAGGCGAAACCAGATGAGGTTTTAAGGTAATAGTTATTAATAAATATAATATAATAAGTAAATTTTTGAAGTTCTAATAAAACTTACAATTCTAAAAAACGCTAGGTCAATAGCTTATATATTCTAAATGCATATAGGATTGTCGGTTAAAAAATTGCATAAGCTATAACTCTAGAAGGAAAGAAAATGGATTCTTTTTCACGATCAGTGTTGCAAATATTAAAATTTTGGAAAATAACAACAAAAGATATCGCGCTGTCTTCTATAAAGGTAAAATCAGTTGCCTTTTATTATCGCAAAAGAGTAAAATTATAAAGTGTTTCCTTTACTGTTGTAAATCGCTCTATTAAAATTAAAAACACTTTGAAAGTTTTACTCTCACTACATGTATCATACTCTTTTTTTTCTGAGTGGTGAAAATAGTGTAATACGGTACCATATATATCATATAATTTTGTATTTGTTGGATTTAAGATATAATACAAAAATGTTATTCAACATTTGACCGATTAACTTGCTTTCTACTTATTTAGCTAGTATATGTCCATATTCCTAGCAGACATAAAAGAATTTATACATATCAATTTATATATATCAGTAAAAATAAAAATATTGCGAAAAAATAATAGTACTGAAATATATTTTCTTTGATTGATTTCAGAATTAAGCCTACATCACACACATCCTAAAACCAGTTTCTACACTTATAAAAAATCAAAAAAAAATCTGCGTGAAATGCAGTACTTGTTATAAAATAAAAAGAAATATCATCTACCGCTGCTAAATCTCTTAGCCTACTATTAATCTGGTCATCTGAAATACAAGCCTGACTGTAAGTAAAAAAGATTCAAAGAATCGCAAAAACGTTACTATAAGGGTATTTGCTCCAAAGACGTTAATAACACTAAAAATTGTACTCGAGTCAACCGAACTGTCTTCTCTGATTCATAATTTAAAATATTACATTGAGGATAATATCAGGAGTTCCCAAATCATGTCTATATTTCGCTACTTTTTCACTAATAATAATATGAAAAATATTACCTCCCAACTCAATGAAATTTAGAAAGGAAATATGTATTAAAAAAATTTTGAATTCCTTCAATACGCAAAATTGGAAATATACACAATATTGATTATATCGTTAACACTGGGTCGGATAGAGTAAATTAAAAAAAAAAAGTGTATTGAAATGTTTACATCAACAGCACTTGAAAGCCACTATGATTTTGGTAATCTCTAGTAAAACTAAATACAATTGCTGCTATATATATAAAATATTATTAGTGCTTGTTATAGAAAACAAATAATAATAAAAAATACGTTTTATATCTTACCGTTTGGTGTTAATTGTTGTGGCAGATTGAACCCCGCTATATTTTTAACATATTTACTAGACTCGTAACGCGAGTATTTGTTGAATTCTTTAACCGCAGTAGAAGTGCCATGAGTAGATTTCTTTGTGTTAGTCTTTTTATCATTTAAAGAGGTTGACTCCTCTTGTGATGTTTTATATAAAGTGCAAATCAATCTCTTTCTTTCGCTATCATCTATATCTGACAAATCTAAAAACTCATAAGGTGCCTACGATGTGATGATTAACGAATAAAAATTATATATATATGAGTTATGTAGTAGCTTTAAAGTTGAAATATAGTGTAAAGAATGTAACTACTACATGGCATAGATTAAAGCAACTATTTTCCAAATTCACAAATTCAAATTCGATTCCCAATTGAGTTCCTGATACATCGTGTAAACAAATTTTACTATAAATTTCTCTAATTTAAGTTCAAAGAAAAATGGAGCCAAAGGAGAGCGTAATGGATATTCCTGAACTAAACATTAGTGAAATCAATGTATTTTGTTTAAAATACATTAGCAGGATTCAGTCCCATTAAATCTTTTATTATGTGCTACAATACTTTATAAATTTGCAAGCCACATATTTAATATATTTCCAAAATATGTTTATATAGTATTCTTTTTCTGGAAATATAGAAATAGCTGACCCTTAATAACCAATGAGAAGAGACACATTTTATTAAAGAACGCAGAACTTAGCGACAGAATACAGAGCATATCATAAGTCCCATTAGGAACAATTCCCTGACAAATTAAATCCCATCGCAACTTATCTAGATCCAAGTACCAGGCTACGAGGTAGTAGGCAGCACTGAGTTCGTGCTTTATATCGTCGTATTAAGTGCGTCTTAAGTGTCTAACATATAAATATCTCATAAATTAAGTTTTCAAATGTATGCATCGTCACTGCACATATTTTCGGGACGAAAATATTTTACCGAGAATGAATGAAAAAAACTTCCATCTGCTTGCGAAATATTTCATTTTAATATCGCAAGCTGTGAGACGCGGTCAGAATTATAGTCTCAGCAAGTAGAAGTCCAATTTAGTGTTGACTAAAGTGCATTCAGCATATCAACTATGAAGATTACAATATTTTAAGAATAGTGATGTTTTTTAATTATTGTTTGTGTTTTCCAGTTGATTGTAGTTTAAATATATCATGTCGGGTGGAAATCAACTCATCTAATTCGAAAAAGGAGAAATTAACGCATTTGAGAAGCAAGGACTGTCAAATAAAGCAATTGCGCTTAGAATTAGTAGTTGTGCAAAAGTGAGTTGTTTATGATCCACAAACATTTAACAAAGTAAAACGATCAGAACGATCGAAAACAGCTGTGGAAAAAGGACAGATTAGTTCGAAATGCAAGTAATAATTCCAAGAGAGCAAACGCTTTCCGTGATGAAAACGAGTTGCCGGATTGAAGTTGCACCATCCACATGAAATTCATTTGAAGAAAAAATTCAACTGGAAGATCGACACATAAAATCACTTCAACTGAATGGAAGAATGGCGTGATATTATTTTCACAGATTAAAAAATATATATATAACTTGAACGGAACAAACGGTTGGAGTTATTACTGATGCTATTTATGGACAGAACCGCAAATCTTTAGGTGATATCGCATTCATTGAGGGCCAAGAAGATAGTAATTTGTACATCGAAATAATTGAAGCTTAAAGAAAAGTTAACTGGACTTTAAAAATGAAGTTGACCTCGAAGTGACCTTAAAATTTGACTTTGGGGAAAACCAAACGCCCCTTTTTGTGCCCTCTGACTTTTATCTAAAACATTGTTCGCCACCAAAGTTTCAGTGTACTACTAGACTGGCCACTTTCTAACTTTGCGTGTCATTTTGTTACGTTCACGTAAACTATAGATGCATACTATTACGCTTCCTGCAATTATTTTCTTTTTTTGATTTTTTGTTTAAGCTAGGTGCTTATTCTGTCTGTATCTCTGGTTATTTTTTAATCTTTGGGAAGATGAGGACCAAAATGTAATTTCATATATTT
>QYTT01087327.1:0-14221 GCA_006980735.1 Dasypogon diadema | reverse complement strand
TCCCCCAGTTCTTAAATAGTTCACTAAGTTATAAATAAAAAAAATGTAAAAGGGGGCCCTTTTCGGGACCGTCACAGTGGTGTTCCCCCTTAAGAAATGGTTCGCTACCTTTATATTCAACGCTTACAAATATACCAGAATATTGGTCTTTTTACAAAGCGAATGTGTGTTAAATTTATACACCATAACCTAGCATAAAATGGGAATGAAACGATTCCAATCCAAATCTTCGACCTCGTCCTCGTCTCTTTACAACAATTAGTGACATCAGATCGAGACGAGCATCAAGCAAGCTCGTCCCAATTCGCTTGCTTTTCTTGGTTTTTGACATTTCGTTCATAGCCAAGACTATTGCTCCTATTAGGCAGAAATTGATAGAAATTACAGATTATTTTTGTTTCGAATAATTTCATTTTAATTGTAAAAGCTACTAGCTTATTGTAAATTAAAAAAAAATAATAATAATAATAATACGTAAAATTATGTTTTTCCTTTAATAATTTGCATGAAGTCAACTGAAGGTTGACTCGATAAGGTTTTATACAAACTAGCCAAGCCCCAGGTTGTCTCGGTGCGACGTCACTAATTGTTATAACAAGACGAAGATGAAGGTTTGGATTGGAATCGGCCCCGAGACTAAGGACCTTCGTCTCACAACGATTAGTGACGTCAGGAAATGAGCTATTTCCTTCCAATTCGTTAGCCTTGCTTGACTTTTGACATTCCGTTCTGTGCCCTAAGGGCTTATTCCCATCCCATCTCCGTCTTTTTAGAACAGTTGGTGACGTCAGATGTCTTGGCCATGGAGCTTGATAGTTTGTATAACACTTCATCAAGTCAACGACAGACTTGACTTCATGCAAATTATGAATAGCTTTTAGCAATAAAACACACATGTTATTGTTTTATTTTTTATTTGTGATAAGCTGATAACTTTTACAAATAAAATCAAATCGCTTAAAGCCTAAATAATATATAATTTACATCAACTTTTCCCTAATAGAGTAAGCAAGGCAGATGAATTGGAACAAACTAGCTTGTTGCTGACGTTACGATTTGTTATAACGAGATGAAGGCGGAGACTTGGATGGAAACAGGCCCTAAATCTGGTTGCCGTCAATGAACACTATTCCCGGCAACTTCAAACGCCTTCGCGCCGTCATTAAACACAGAAAGTTGTGCGAAGTCGTCAGGAAAAATATAATATATTAAAATTGCGTTCAGATATTATTATAAACACTAGGCTTATGTGTTTGAAAACTCTGGCTTTAGTCCAAATTTCGTTATGTTTGAACTTTCCCGACAGAAACTTAATTTTCCCCTGCGTATGTTCCCTTACTTCTGTAAGAAAATTATCTGCATTTTCCTTATATATATGTAATGGAGGTGTACACTACACGTGTTAGGGTACGACTTCCTGAAAATTCCTGAAAAATGCACTTTCAAACCCACAAATGACCTTAGTCGTCTGTCAATTAGGAGAGTGCAGGCAGTTAAAAGCTGCTGCGAAATCCGAATTTCCCTCCAGTAGGAAAAGCTAGGATGTCAGCAAGAATTAAATGCCATATCGAGTTAGGGAACGACTTCCTGCAGTTTCCTGGTCAAGAATTATAATTTCTGCAAGTAAGGCAATAGACCTTTTGTAAGTCGTCTAATCTTGTTTTTTTAGGATGAATAAAATCCATCAGACAGCTATCAGCTGATAGAAAAAAAGATTATGTTTTGTGTTTTGGCTAAATCCTGTGTGATAAAGAAATAATTATAATTAAATTGTATCTAGAGTAGTGAAATTGCAATATGAAGCATTAGAATGAGTTGAAAACGATAACAGGGTCAATTAATTGAATGAGGTTGTAAAACATGGAAAATGCTGTAGGATATAGTCAGAAAGACGAATTATTTGAAAACCCTACCACTAAAATAAATTTTTCAGTTGGCATTTGCTACCACCCTTCCAACAATACAGACCTATTATAAGATGTTTATTCAGCCATGCCGTTCGGAACAACTTTGTACTTCATGAAAACAGTCAAGGCCACGCATCACCATTGAAGAATATTGCCATCATGTAGGGGGTCCAAATGTCTTGGAACAATGAAGATACTTTTAAATTCATTGATTACATTGATTCGTTCATTACTTCCATGTCCCTTGTTGATAACCTGCGTACGATAATAGTATTCCGGCCATCATGCGAATGATAGCACTGGTTTGTGATGGTCCACAGTCGCAATGACCTTCGATAGTGAATGGTGATGTCCAGCCCAAAACTCTTTCCATACAATTTGACAGCCTAACGTCATCAACGACGTATACATGCAGAGTTGAACCAGAGGTGATTTTCATGTAAATGCAGGTTGAGTTGAAATCGGGTTGACTCGACTCTACCCTTTGAAGAAAAGACATTTACATTGCACATACTGATGTCATTGTCGGCATTGACGTTAACGTCGAATCATTAGGTCTGTTTAATGAGGCTGTACGGATTTCTGCGGATAAGTTCCGACAACTTACTGTGTTCAATGACGCCACGAAGGTGTGTGAAGTTTCTCAGAAGAGTGTTCATTAACGGCCGCCAGATGTTGCATTGGACAGTTTTGTATAACTTCTTTTGTATAACCTCTAGATTTAAGGCAGACTTGTGAGAAGTGTCATTCGAAGTGACAGCGGATTGTTTATATGTACGTAAATTTTTTTATTTAATTCGTAATTTGTTTTAATCAAGTTATAAGCGATCTCCTCCTGATTTAATTATTTTTTCCACACTTCTTTAACCCTAAATTAAAATGAGGGCTTCGTGAAATGTCAAACTTGATTTGTGTCAAGAAATTGGCTAGTCAATGCGGGAATTGTCCACCGACCTCTATAATATGGACTGAGCATGTTACTCAAACTGCATTAAATTGAATGGCACCACTTTTATATTGCTGCCTTTTTTAGAATAAGCATTCTGTGTCTAGGATAAATGCCAATTTTACCCATAAGATTCCGAACAACAAAAAAGGATGGAACTACATTCCCTCTCGTTTCTAATAAGTATTCTGTGTCCTGGATAACTGGCCCCACATGAGATAACAAATTGAGCAGTCCATTTATTAGAGTGGAATTGTCCGAAGTTAAAGCGGGTGCCTCCGATAGTTGTCATAAAGTTGTACAAAGTTTTCCTGTCTAATCCAGGAAGTGACTCATTAAACAGGCCTATAACCTAACCCTAATTTTTACGTCGACGCTCCGTTGCTGCCAATATTCAAAGCCTAAATTGTTAGTGAAAAAAACATTAAAAGGAGTTTATCAAAATAATTATAGGGAACAAGAGACATTTTACATTTTCTACAAAAAACTTAAGCTTTTTCAAATTATTTACGATTTCATAAAATGATAAATTTAAAACGTCAGTGAAATAATAAAAAAAAAAAAACAAAATAACGCCTGTGATCCCATGGGTCTAATGTTCAGTGTAATTTACCAGGCGTCAAACACAGCATTTGAGGACGACGACAACGACCACGCCAGTGTCGACTTCGTTAATGTAATTCAACCTGAAGTGCTTTGTATACGCATGTTGAGTAGTGGAATTAATATTTGATAGGTGCTTTGGTTTATTTTTTGGTCGAGAATTTTAAGCTTTTACGGCTTTGAAATTTTTCATATTTTAATGGAAACTTGGAAATTAAACGTTAAATCATAAAAAGCACAGTCATCTCGGGCGCTGATGTCGATCTGGCTTGAACTCAATTTCGATCCGATCTGTCAACTTTCTGTCTACCAATTCGCAGATTGAAATTTTAACTCAATCTCAACCCCATCTTCCAACCCTGTACATACACGTAGTAATTGAACAGAGAAGTTGTCGGAAGTTGTTCGGGAAAATCCGTACAGCCTCATTAAGCAGGCCTATAATCTCTCACTCACCGTATGAATTCCCCTTTTCTAACTGACCTATAATGTCCCCGCTTAGCGATTCATTTACACATTCTGGCGCACAACTCTGCACAATTTCAAATGTCCAATTAAAGATCGCATTTCACGATTTTAAGAAAAACAAAACACACCGCTTTGTGAAAGACGTGATGCATCTTAATGAATACTAAATATTTTCAGAAAAGTTATATATTCCCCATTTCAGTATCCTGTTTAAAATGAATTGTAAGGTCAGCCGTTTCACCTCCCGTAATAAGTAGCTGTTTAAAGTTGTAAACGTAATAAGTCAATGAGGTTATATTAAGTTCATTGACCACAATCAGGTATTATGCAGATGAGTTGAAAAAAGCAGCATAAATTAAAGTAGTGCGCCCAGGCTAATATCAATCGTGTACACGTAAACTGCATTCAACGTGCAAGGACAAGAACTGCATATTATTTTTACCAAACAACTGTGACTATATTGGGGAAAGTTAGAAGGTGCCCTCCTACAGAACATATGAACTAAAACAGATGGAAATGGAGACACATTACCTTTGAGGTTAGGATGTCTGCTGTTAACAAACCTTTCCCATATTATTTCTCGTAATAATAGCAAAAAATTACCATATTCAAATATCCCCATTGCAATGGGACTCTGAATCATTAAAGTTAATAATTTTAAACAGAAATGTTCCGCTTTTTAAAGTGCCAACGTAGACAGTTCGCAAATCTCACAAAATGTCAAACGAGAAAAATGTGGATATTCACCCTTATGAAAAACCGGCTCAAATCGTGACCACAGCCTGTTCCAATGCATTGATTTTCCCATACACTTCATTAGCAATAAAGTAACATTTATCTGCCATAAACACATAAATTTGTGGGACTCTGAACTTTAGGCACAAAAATTAGGTGAACGGCCATACGGCTCGAAAGTGGAATGTCTGACGACACCCAGAATAAATTCAAAGACCTAATTTCCACTTTTGCACTTAAGAACAGCCTTGACTCGAGAGAAAATTACTACAAGACCTCATTGAGATACCCACAACTCTTAAGTCACGATTCTATCTACAAATTTCTAGTAATTTTCACAGTATTTAATGATCCCTACTGCGATAGTTTAATCAATGCTGCCTACAAATTCCCCATTTTCCTGACCTTGGCACTTACTCACCGATGCATTAAAATCCATGACACTTATGCTTGCATTTTAACATGTATATTTTTCATTTTATTATTATTTTATAATCACTAATAATTATTAAAAACTCTTTTAACAGCAAGCGTTATCTCCGATGGCCGACTAGCTCCCGGACATAATCATGACTTGAACAAAAAAAATATGTCAGCGAGCGGCACCTCGTGGTGAGAAACCATACTCACCACGGACCACGTTATTTACATATTTCATAAATTTCGAAACGCTAAGTTAATATGAGCTTAAAGAAAATATTTAAACAATACTTATATAGAATATTGAAATTTCGATATTATCAAGCCCTATAATGTGTACACAGCAACATTTTTTGATTGTAAATTTCAAACAAAGGGACACGTTCGTTACCAAGCGGAAATGGTGAAGATAAAATGACTATGTATATACGGCAAACAAAATCCGGATTTCGGATTTTCAAAAAAAGCCCGAATTTGCTTTGAAATATAAACACCAGGAATTGGTGTTTATTGGCTATTTTATTTTACATTCCGTACGGAAAGCTTCAAAGCTCACCGCAAGGAAGCCTCAACAAGGTCGCCTTGAGGCTTGCTTGGATGTTTCTGCGTTTAGTGAAGCCCTTAATGATCAATATATGATTCCGTTACAAAATTTTAATTTCCAACGTAATTCAAGGTTAATTTACATAGCAACAACATTTTTACTGAAAACCTGAACAAGATGGTTTTATTGATTGATGATATGTGTAAAAAAAAACAAAGAATGAAGGGGAAAAAGAAATTCTGTTTCACGGGGAAATTGGCATTATAGCTCATAAAATTTTGTTGGCATATGTTTTGTCTTTTTTCGTATTTTATCCAACGAGGTAATAACTTAAGGCCAATTTACATTGCAGCAACATGTTTTTTTACTGAAAACCTGAACGAGATGGTTTTATTGATTGATGATATGTGTAAAAAAAAACAAAGAATGAAGGGGAAAAAGAAATTCTGTTTCAGCGGGGAAATTGGCTCATAAAATAGCCATAAATAGCTCATAAAATGTTGTTGGCATATGTTTTGTCTTTTTTCGTATTTTATCCAACGAGGTAATAACTAAAGGAGATGAAATTACGTAAACGATACATGTATATGAACGTACCAGAAATCTTTTGTGTTAGTGTCTATTTTGGTGTTTTTTTTTTCTTGTTGTACTCCGCCATTTTCTCTTCGCTGTCAAATTATTGTTTATGTTCAGTTGTGAATAATTTCCCCGGTGCTTTAAAGTGAAAATTTTATTTAAAAAATCAGTAATTAATAGAGAAACTGTGGTGTAGACATGGAAATAAGAACTAAGCAAGTGAAGCACTTGTTTCACCCAAAGCTATTTTTCTACTACAAACGCAAATGGCCAGTGTAGTATTAGAAATAAGCAGATGTGAACGAGGGGCAGATACATTTCCTAATCCAAACAACTTAAAACCATGTTTAGCCATTCTTGGTAATCTGAAAAATTATCTACAACTTT
This sequence comes from Dasypogon diadema, assembly GCA_006980735.1. Taxonomy (NCBI): domain Eukaryota; kingdom Metazoa; phylum Arthropoda; class Insecta; order Diptera; family Asilidae; genus Dasypogon; species Dasypogon diadema. The sequence goes on along the minus strand of QYTT01087327.1, from coordinate 7,635 downwards.
GGAACTTTAATTTGGAATTTTCTAATATTAAATATTTTCTATGAACCCCAAAAATTTCCAAGTTTTCTCCTTAATAACTACTGAACTGGTTATGGGTACCGTACTGATTCCTAACCTCAAACTGGAACACAGACTCACTACCACCTAGATGCGTAACCAAGGATACATATTTCAAGAATTTAGGTGTAGTGATTCAGTTGACATTTATGGGGTACCAGTTCTCACCCCCTTTCTTCTTCGAAAATGCATCATTTTCACGTATTCATATACACGTTCATGTCCGTTCATAGTTCTTATTTCCATGGGTGTAGAAGATTGTTTTTGAATGAGAATACCTAAATAATTAGTGTTGTGTTGTAACAATCTGAAATAAGAATAAAACTTTTAAGATGAAGTGTTCAGTGAAACTTTGCAAAAATAAAAGACATTACAGACTTGAGGGAATTTCTTTCCATAGGTACTTTTCTCGGAAACAACATTCCTTTTAATTCGTTAAAAATTTATAGTTTGTTATTAAACTCTTCATAGAGAACTTCTTAATTTTACGTTAACAGATATTATTTATTTTGCGCTTGTGCTTAGTTATTACCTCGTTGATTTTATCATGTTAGCTTTATCTATCCCGCTCGCAAGATTTCCTTACAATGTTGTGGAATTAACCGACGGTATAGAGAATACAAGATATGCTTGGCCCGAACACTACTTATACCACTTTCTTATCTCGTGATGTCATTTCGGCAAAAACTTGCTGCGCACTGAAGAATTATGGGTGGCTTCTTTGCACAGCGAAAAGAGTATTTGTTTTGTGTGAGAATTAGTTGTTTTTTTAGAAATCCTTGACGGATCCAGTGAGATTTTACATGTTTCCTAAAGACAGGAAAGTGCAAAAGCTGTGGATAAACGCTTGCTACGAAAATGTTAATATTGTGGAAAAATGTGGGAACAATTTCCATACGACATTTGCCGAGCCGACGTCACGGCCAAGTTTCATTTTGCCCCTCGGGCATACCTTGTATTCTCTATACCGTGGGATTAAATTTTGCATGGAAATTTTTTAGCCCAAGCTGTCAAATACGTTCACATTCAGAAAATTTTTGGTTACACCTAAGTTGCATGGGATTTCTTCTCTTGTTCCCCTCCTCTCTGTTCACTCCTCGAAGGATCTTTGTGATGATCATACGAAGTTTTAGATTAAATAACAAAGACAGGATAGGCCCTAATGAGAGATGGAGTAATCATGCATAATCCTTTTCCCAGTTGGCAGTACTGAACAGCGAACAGCCAATTTAGATGTAGAAATGAACGGGCAGCCAAATTTTTTGCTGATCAGCTGCGCTGCTCGTAATTTGTGTTATTTTATGGAGACCAGTGTTCTATAACTTTTGGCTGTTCGGCTGCGCTGCTTAGTTATTGCAATCTGTTTCAGGCTTAATGTGTGGTGTACTGCGTTACTGTTCGTTTTTGTCATAACCATAGTAAACATTTCACTTTATTAGAGTGGGGCATTTTCAATAACTTAAAATTTGAGTGCGCCCCAACTTTTAGCATAGGGAATAATCGAACTGTCCCTGGCCGATTTTTTTCTCACAAAACTTCCCATGTAAACAAACAGTACTAGATCTAGAACTTTTTATATTTTCTACCATTTCTAAAGTGTGATGCTAATTTTTATCACTCGTTATATTTATGTTGAATTTCATTTGCACTTTCAGGGTAAGTCGGGGTTCAACCCTGAAAATGCAGCAAATGAAACATGAATTTAGAGTTTTGTAGTTGTAGCGGTAGGTATTTTGTGTTCATATTTTCATTTTTATAGGTATGTAGTAGTGAACTCTACCAAACCCTTTGCTGAACTCGGGGTTCAATAACTGCTATAACAACTTTTTAGAGGAACTGCTAGAAACTGTCAAAGAAACTGCAGTAAAGTGAACCCTGAAAGTGCAAATGAAATTCAACATTAGATACTACCTTATATATATATTAAAACATCTCAAATTGCCTGAAAAATGATTTACCCCTGGGCACTGCAATCTTGATTATAGTTTTTGCATTACACTTCATTTTGGAAAATTATTTATTCGAAACAGATACTTTTACCAAATGTAAAGTTCATAAATAATTTGCACCACCTATTACTTTGTACACAACACTATTTTAAATGTTTATTAGTTTAGTTTTTCTTTAAACTCCGAAAAACTTTACAATTCTCCCTGAGAATTGTATGTTAAGTTTCAGAAACGTCAGATAAGATTAGAAATGTCAGATAAGCATAATACGAGCTTCTTCTTCTTGAGTCACACGTACAGTGTATAGGAAAGTAGTATAGAAATTTTCTGACGCAAGCTGTCAAACACGCACACATTCAGAAAATATTTGGTTTCACCTAAGATGCATGGGGCTTCTTCTGTTGTTCCGCTCCTTCTCTGTTTTATCCTCGAAGGGCCTATCCTGGCTTTGTATAAAATCTAAGTACCAAGTACAGTTTTGTGAACAGCCCAAGTTGCCCTTTTCTGCACACATTTTACAGCGGCTTGTCTAATAGGGCAATACTGAAGCTTAAGTGGTGAAAAAGGTCGCGTGTGACGCCGTTTGGACTCTTATTTTGCGCGTGTTTACAATTGAATTAATGCAAGAAAATATACAAACATATCACAGAGTTGAATAAAAGATTAAAGTGAATGAAATTGTGCAGAAAGCAGAGAGAGATTTCAAGCAAATTGGTGGTTTTTTGAAAATGTTTTCCGCTATGGTAATGGCGGTGTTATTCGCGGAATTGTAGTGGTGTTCACCAAAGAAGAGTGGTTCAATTTTTGGATGTGATAAGAGAGCACAGCCGAGTGACGTTTAAAGTTTTTTTTTTTTTTTTTAATTTGAGGTTAGAAGGAGTCTTGAAGAATATCCCGCCCAGTAATGTCGGATTTAGAAACCCAATCCATCGGAATAAAAGTGTTGGAAAATGTGGTGAATCAAGCTAAGGATAGTGATGGGGAGAGCGTTTCAAGGGAGGTACGCGTAGAACATCGGATTTCAGACAACGAGGGCAATATAGACAACTCGGTTGAAAAGGAAATATCTGAAATTGTCCAACATTCTGACCCAATTTCTCCTGCCACAGCTGTCCCTTCAAAAGATGCGGCTCCGCTTAGCGATGACGAAACTCCAAAAATTATACTGAACCTTGAGGTTTCACCTGCCCAAAGAAACTTGAGCTCAGGGGACACACGAGAGAACATTGATAGCACTGAAATAAATAAATTGGCAATGGATCAACTAGATCAGTTAACACAAAAGAAAGGCAGGTCAAAAGTTATTCAGAAAGACCCACTGAGTATTTCCTCTTTAGAGGTGGAGAAGATCTCAGGCAAATTGGATCAAAACGGAAAGCCACCAATGAAATTGCACAATCGTATTTTGGCAAGTTCAAGTAACTCGAAGGATTTGGAAAATCAACTCTTGGGACAGGTAACAATTTCTGTTGAGAAGTCGAAAAAAGTTATGAATCCTGTTACTGTCCCAACAAACAACGACGATTTGGTGGCTATTTTGGAAGGTCATGATATTAACGACGATAAGGACGGGAATGAGGTCCATTATGAAGTGGTGGAGATAATTCCTGACGCGGATAATAAAAATGTTATCGCCGCCAACGTATCCCTTTTGACCAAAGAGGAAGAAAGGAAGATAGCACTGGAACAGATATCTACCATTCCGAAAAGCGGGCGTGGAAGAAAACGCAAAATTCCAGTTGCCGATGACTCCGAGCAGACAATAGCCACCGAATTGGTAAGTTCTTTGGCATCTGAATGGAGCGATGGCGAAAAGGATTCTGAAGCGAAGGCAGCAGAGCAACCTAAAGAGAAGAAACCAATAGTGAAAAAAGAGACGTTAGAAAAGAAGAATGTGGAATCCAAAATTGAACCTTTTAAAAGGACGAGAGTTATTAAGAAGAAAATAATATGGGATCCGGACGCTCCTGAAACACAGTTCTCCTATGCAAGTTTGGTGCAGTCTTCGGCTAAAAAACAACAGCAGAAAAAAGCGAGAACAATGCCTACTCCAACGCCCACTAAAAAGGTCGAGACACCTACGACAAGGACTTATTCAGCAGCTCAGCAAAAGGGTAAACGAAGATCCGAAACTCCCACCATACTCAACAACAAAAAGAAGAAAGTGTCCGAAATAGATCGATTGCTTGGTGATGAGGGCGCAGCAAATATGATAAATTCCCTGGAAAATGAAAAGAATGAGAAATCGGAAAAGGAGATGCGTGTTAAAAAGGAACCGACATCACCGAACGTTGATAAGCAAGTAAAAAAGGAGGCGATCCCCAAAAAGAGAGCTGTTAAACCAAAGTCAGCATCTGCATCCTGGGACTACGTATATAATCAACAAAATGTCGATTCAATGATAATCCGCCGTCGATCCAATAGCTCGTACTCAAGCACAAGTCCACGCCGCTTAAGCTTAGAACAATCTCCGGCAGTTCAAAGCAAAAAGGTGTCACCAGGAACAGTAAAAATTCCATCAGAGGGTAAAATTACAATGGGAGCTGCTAAATTAGCTGGCGTCACAAAAGTTGTGGCGGTCAATGTAGCTAAGGGCAAGAACTTCGAGTTTGCTAAGCCCGAAGCGAAAAAAGCTAAAAAGGAGGAGGTTTCACCCACAACTATAGCAACAGACATTAGGAAAACCGAGTTGAGGGAGTCTTTAAGGAAATCAAACAGGACGCCTGTCAATGTGGAAAGCAATGAAGCGCATACAAAAACACAAATTACTACTTCAAAAGCAGAAAAGGATAAAACGTCTGATGTTGTTGTTAAGAGGCATGGGAACATTACTGAGTTGGTCCTTCATCCTAAAACAGATAAGGTGAAGAATACTTTCACCACACAGGTAATATTGCTGTCTTAAGAGTTATCAGGAGTGAAACTTGATTTTTCAGCTTATGAATGAAGTTGTAAAGCAACTGGAGTTGCTAAAAACTGATAACACCTGCAAGGCTGTCTTTTTCACTTCAGGTGGGCAACATTTCTGTCAAGGAGTCGATTTTATCTCGTTAACTGTGGGAACGGTCGAAAAACGAAAGGCAGCAGCAGCAGATTTGGCAGCTTCGGTCAGGTAAGATTACTGAGATTTGTCTATTTTACCTAACTTTAACTTCTTCAAGGAATTTCTTGCAAACACTGGCTTCATTTCCTAAACCCCTTTTGGCTGGCATTTCCGGGGCGTGTTCGGGTTTAGGTGTCACCATGTTGCCTCTGTTTGATGTTGTTATAAGCAGTGATAAGAGCACCTTTGATACAAGTTATGCTAAAATAGGACAACTCCCCGAAGGGTATTGCATTCTAACATTAACAAACAACCTCAGACACAATTTCGTAAGTTACAACAATCATGCTAATAGCAAAATGGGTGTCATAATATTTCTCATTTTTCAAGAAAACTAAACTGCTGTGGTTGTGTGAGAAGATCAATTCAACGGAGGCCGCTTTATGTGGATTAGTGACGAAGTTGACTAGCTCCACAAAAATCCAAGATGATACTATGTTGTGTGCGAAAAAAGTTGCATCCCTTTCCCAGCAGGTAAGTGAACAGGATACAATTTGCTGCGTACCTCACATGACTAAGAAAATTACTCCAATAAGTGTAAACTTTTATTATTGTTTGCGAGCAGGGAAATGGAATCTATAATTATTGATTGTGAAGTTTGGTAACCACGGTAATACAGTGGAGGAAATTCTGTCAAAAAACACCTCTAAATTTTGAAATATTTCTGGTAGATGCCCCGTGACATCATCGCTAAAGTGTTAGTTTATACAATCTGCCCTTAACTAATCGTCACCTTCCGGCGAAGTAACTGTGCTGTACTAGCATTTTTGAAAGGGATATTAAAGGCGGCTTATTTTAATTTCAGTTTTGCATTCTTCTCAAAGTGTAGATGCTTATAATAAAAATTTGCCTAGTTTACTTTCAAAGATACGAGATTTAGAAACTTCTTTAGATTTTCTGTTTCATATTTTTATTGAGGAAGGTGAAAAGGTGGAAATGGCACAAAGAAAATACTTGAGGGAATATGAAAAATCAAAGATCCAAATTCTCAAGGCTAGAGGGGAATCAATAAGGAGCATAGCAAGAGTAATGGGCCGATCTGATAATATTGTAAGATTTCATCGCATGGGAAAATGAAGTTACCAGCATTTTAAACTCTGAAAGATATTAGCTGTGTTCTTTTGGGCAACAGAGTTATGAAAGCTCAAAAGAACGGTTGGAATCCATGGAGTACATAGCTAATTCTTCTTCTTCTCTTTTCCTCTTTTTAAGCAAACCCGAGATAAGTAAAGACCGTTATTAACTTGAAATTTGTCTTAATGTCAGTTTTGCCCACATTAGTGTATATTTTAATTGCCATGATGAGCAAAATCAACTTTTAAACACAAAAACTTTCAATAAGCGCCATCTATTTTCGCATAGAAGACTCAAATAATTCAGTAAGCTTTTTAGCTCTGTAAAATAACCGAGTTAATTTAACCCAGTTAATGTATGACAACTCTGTACTCGGCTGCCAAAAGAACGCATCTAATGTATGACAACTTTGTACTCTGCTGCCAAAAGAACGCAGCTATTGTAAGTTATTAGAGGCAGTTTTAGTCTCCTATTTAGCAAACGTTGGTAATCGAGACTTTTTTTTCCAGCTGGACAGTAGTAGTGTTCATGTTTCTAGAACTTTTCGAATTTGGTCCCAGTCTAAAAATACTCTTGTAACGAACTAAGCTCCTCTCTTAGATCCGACCTTAAACCCATAGATAATTTATGGGGTATAATGGCGCGGGAAATTTATGCTAATGACCGACAATATAGGGATGTTCGAACTTTAAAATCAGCAATAAAAACTGCTGGAAGGATATTGAAAGTAATACCATTCAAAAGCTTCGTTCTTTTGACAACAGACTACAGAGTTGTCACACATTAACTGGGTTAAATTAACTCGATTATTTAACCGAGTTAAAAAGCTTACTGGATTATTTAAATCTTCTATGGGAAAATAGATGGCGCTTATTGAAAATTTTGTGTTTAAAAGTTGATTTTGCTCATCATAGCAATTAAAATATGCACTATTGTGGGCAAAACTAACACTAAGGTAAATTTCAAGTTAATAACGGTCTTTACTTATCTCGGGTTTGTCCAAAAAGGGGAAAAGATAAGAAGAAGAATTATCCATATACTCCATGGATTCCAACCGTTCTTTTTAGCTTTCACAACTCTGTTGGCCAAAAGAACACAGCTAAAGTCTCATTAGCTGCGTTCTTTTGGCAGCAGAGTACAGAGTTGTCATACATTAACTGAGTTAAATTAACTCGATTATTTAACCGGATTATTTAAGTCTTCTATGGGAAAATAGATGGCGCTTAATAAAAGTTTTTGTGTTTAAAAGTTGATCTTGCTCATCATAGCTGCGTTCTTTTGGGCAACAGAGTTATGAAAGCTGAAAAGAACGGTTGGAATCCATGGAGTATATAGCTAATTCTTCTTCTTCTCTTTTCCTCTTTTTAAGCAAACCCGAGATAAGTAAAGATCGTTATTACCTTTAAATATATCTTAATGTCAGTTTCGCTCACATTAGTTTATATTTTAATT
>QYTT01087325.1:0-15737 GCA_006980735.1 Dasypogon diadema | reverse complement strand
GAGAGTGCAGGACTAACTGGAAGCTTTCTTTAATATTTGTATTGCACGTTTGAGTTCGAATAGGCTTTTGTCGACATTATTGAATCTTTTCTTCTGATCGACTGATATGTTGAGTCAGGTTTTGTAATGACTCGTCTATTTGTCTGTTAACTTGTTGGTTGGAATGGTCGACGAGTATTTCTAAATTTTTGTCAGTTACCTTGATTTTTTGCTCCATTTCAGTTCGATCGTTATCGTCCATAGTTCCTCCTATCCATTTGAGCAGGGTTCTAAGTCCATTAATTAGTCCTCTCTTCTTTCCTTGTAGGCTGTGTGTTCCAGGATGTAAAGTTTGTTTCCCATTTGTTTCATCAAATATCTGCCGAAGTTGTCCAGGGATTCGGGATTGGTGGAATTTTTTATAATGTGAATCATTCTGTCAAACTCTTCTAGTCCTATGATATGTACAATTTTAATAAATTTTTCGGCCATTAGAATTTTCTGGAGTTGTATTAATAGTGTATCCGTTACCGTAAGGGATTTGGTGGATACCGATGCTCTGGCTTGTGGCAGATCCAATGATTCATACGGTGAGGATGAGAATTGTTCCTGTAACGATATTTTGTTACTTTGATACTTCTTTGCTCTTTTCATATTTTGTTTATGATGCTTATTTGTGTTACGTTTCTTAAAATGGGGTTCTAATTTGTTCCCCAGTAAGTTCTACGTTTTTCCGATTCCTATTATGGTACTCAAATCTTTGTTTGCGTTTTTTGTTAAACAACTCTTTGATAATATCATAGTTCTCTGGTGGTATAGATCTATTTTTGAAGTCGATAGGTCTCCTCTTTGTCGTTGTGTGGGTGGAGTAATTGTAATGCTTGATGGCTTCTTGTACACATACTTTTTTTTGGGTCGCGTTTTCTTTCTCTGTTCATTAAGCGTAGGTTCATGTAAAGTTTAGGTCTGCCGTTAGTCTTGAGATATTAGTTTAGAGCCAATTCCTAGTTTTTAGTGATATAGCCTGAGCGAACTTCGTAAATTTATCTATGAATTTTACATACATTTCTTGCCAATTTTTAAGTTTAGATTTGTGGAAACGTATTTTGGGTGGATTCCTATCGTATTTTGCAACGTTAGATATTGAGCAATTGTTTAGGAGTTTTGTTATTTCTCTTTTGAAATCTGGAAAGGAATATTTAATTCGAATATTGGTGTGTATTTCTTCTATTCCTCTTTTATTGTTTTTATAGCGTTCTCTCCATATTTATTTGTGTAGTTTTTCTTTATTTTACCTCAACTTCTTGAAATTTCCCGAGCTCATACAGAGGGGACTGGGATCAAATCTCGGCCTGGAAAAATGTTTTACATTTGTTTGCTCAAATTTATGTATGAAACAAAAAGTTTCGTTATAATCTAAAGTCAGATATCATACACTAAAAATGGCGGATCCAATATGGCGGACAATATTTTCTAAATGTTAGTGAAATGTCCGCAAAATGGCGGAAGTATGCAAAAGTTTTCGCCGTTCACATTTGAAGGATAGAAGGAAAAAACTGGGAATGTCCATTTTACTTCTTTTTGAGAAAATTGCTCTCTAGTATTGAGTTGCATAGACCTACATTGTTTTACTTGGCATTTTTGCAGGTTCTTATATTAAAAAACTGCAAGCACTGTCACTAATTTGCAATCTAAGCACTTAGAAATATGACGCAACGGCAATATTACAATGATAACCGTTAAAAGTTTCGAGAATATAAGATGCAACCTGCGGACACTCCTCCTTTTATGAATGTCGCAAATATTGGTATTTGTATTTTTGGTATTTTTATTTTATTTTAACATTTGGCAATAATATTCTGCGAATTTTTTGTTTTGTTTGGCGAAAGTTGCGAGTCTTTTTATACCGTTAAAAATGTTGGAATTTGAGCCAAAGAAACGACATTTGCCGAAGTTCTTCTTTTCTACTTTAATATTTAAAAAAACTGCTGCGGAAACTCATAGAATACTTGTGGACGCTTATGGTGAATCTGCTCCTTGGAAGAGAATGGTTTCAACGGTTTAAAAGTGGTGATTTCAACGTTGAAGATCATGCGCGATCCGGAACGCCAAAAGGTTTCGAAGATGTTGATTTGCAATTATCATTGAATGTTGATTCGCGTAAAACTCAAATTTCCAGCCGCCTAAAAGCAATGGGAAAGATTCAAAAGGAAGGTGTGTGGCTTTCATATGAGTTGGAAGAACGAGACATTGAGAGGCGATTAGCCACGTGTGAAATGTTACTCCCAAAGAAAAAATCAAGGTCTCTTTTGCATGAATCATCACTGCAGATGAAAAATGGGTGTATTACGATAATCCTAGGCGAAAAAATCATGGGTTAGTCGCGGAGAAGCATCAATATTAGTACCGAAAATGAACATTCACGGATCGAAGATTATGCTCTGTATTTGGTGGGATCAAAAAAGCATTTTGTATTATGATATTCTTAAACCAGGCGAAACCATCACTGAGGACCGTTATCGGCAATAACTTGTCAAATTGAATAGAGCAGTTCAGTTGAAACGACCACAATACGCAGACAGTAAAGTGATAACCCAACGCGACAGTGCAAGACCACATCTTCTCAAATCAGTCAAGGACACATTGGAGTCGTTCAAATGAGAACTTCTACCGCCCCGCCTTATTCGCGGGATAGAGCTCCGTCGGACTATTACCTTTTTCGATCAATGAGTAGTGGTTTGGCAGATCATCGCTTCACTTCTTACGAAAATTGTAAAAAATGGATCGACGATTGGATCGCTTCTAAAAATGAAGAATTCTTTTTCAAGGGAATTCATACTTTGCCTGATAAGTGGATAAGTCAACCGAAGGACAATACCTTAATTGGTGGATTATGAATTTGATACTAACTTTTAATAATTCAAGTTCAAATATAATTCGGTTCAAATATAGCGGTCGTTAAGATTTTTCAAAAGTTTCATGACCGTCATGAAAATAAGCCTATGACGAATTTCGAGGTAGCTGATTTTGAATTTTGAGTCGAATTTTCGAAATTCAAAATGGCGGATTCAATATGGCAGACAGGGTTTTCTAAACGGTCAACGGAATATTCACGAAATGAAAAATATTATGGTTTTTGTGATTGCTGTTTACAAATATGACAATAGTTTTTGTGAATCGAAGACCAATATGGCGGATATACTGTTACACCCTAGATGTAGGTATTATAGCTTTGAGCAAACGTTTGTAGGGCATAAAAATATTCATGTTACATGTTAATAAACTATATTGCGATTAATGGGAGGAAAAAAATATCTTTTAATAGACGTCGGTCTCTCAGTTCGTCTGTCTGCCTGAACGTCTGCCTATCTGTTTGTCTGTCTTGCTGTCCGTCCGCGCACTATCTCGAGAACGAATCAAAGACCAAATACGAAAGTGGGCCAATTGGGACAACTCCTTCATAGGGCTGCCACATGAAACCATTAGCTTTATCAAGTAAAAATGGCTTTTTCCTACAAAACGAAATTGCTTCGAGGTAGATAGGATAACATTCGGCACATGGATAGTACAGTAAAATTTAAACATCCTGGCAGAAAATGAGCGAAATCGGACAACTCCTTCAAAAGATTGCCATGTAAAAATTTTAATTTCTTATTTATTAAATGACAATTCTCCTTTCCAGTGCTAGTACAAAATGATATTTACAATATATATGTCTTTTTTCAAAAATGTCTATAAGATATACAAAGTACAAAAAATGGCGGCGGAATATCTCGACAAGAAAAGGTTTCGGGGAAACATTATTTGAACGAAAGTTGAAACACAGCAAAGGAGGAATTCGGCAGTAACCTAGAGTTTGACAAAGATTTAATTTTAGAGGACACTTCGAGGTCAACTTAATATTTTTAATGTAATATTCTATTTTGACATCAGAAATGGAGAGAGCGTGAAATATGTGGTGTATTGAAAGGTCATCTTAAGGTCAAATAACCCCTGGAATCAATACTCAGTAATTATGCGTTTTCACAATACAGATGAACTTCTCTATTATGAAGTCGTTTCTGCCAACATTTTTCCTTCGATATAGGGAGTTTTCGTTATATAGACATTTTTAAAAATGCCAATGTATTCAATTAAACAATAATATTCTTTTTGACTTTTTGAATACATATCTGTAAAGAATCCAGCAGTTTAGGCCAATAATCAGACACTTCAATCACGGAAGATAAACGAAATTAACATGGTCAAGTTAATTAACTTCACTTTGAGCAGACAAAAGGACTTGAAAACTGCGAGAAATTTTCATAGACGACGCGATTTGTCAGAACTTTTGGCCAAGCGGTGAAGTGGAGTGGAACCGCTCTACAGGTATTGACCAACGACCAATAATGACAATGTTGCGCCTGAAATCAAGCAAGATGAACCACCGTCTTAAACACTACCAAAATCATCCTGAAAATCCGTCAATTCAAATTATATACAATTCCGTTATAACGAAATTAAGATGTACGAATTTGCGAAAGTATTGCTTACAAAATCTTTTCGTTAATAGAGAATATTTGGTTATAGGGAATTTCGTTATATGGAAAATAAGTTTCTTTATAGATTTCGAGCTAATGTTTCTGTCAAGATTTCATTTCGCAATAGAGAAAGTATCGTTACAAAGGAGTTTCACTGTATATAGGAAATTGCAACACAAAAAGGGGCACTTAACCACATCAAAGAGGTATGAAAATGTCCTATTAATATGTTACGTGCTGAAAATAGCGTAACAGCTTTCGTAGGAGAATTAGGTATTAAAATGCATTTGTACTAAGAAAGATTTTAAATGCCAATCTCCGGAGTCTGACGCCGCACTCGGAGTATTAATTCCTTTAAGCAGCACCTGAAGAAGAGCCGCACGAGTATTCGAAACGCTGAACTTATTAAATGATTATGAAATTATTGTAATAGACTGGCCGGAGTATTCCTCAGAAACCAAGCCACATCATATTCGTTTGTAATTATATACTTTAAAGCTTTTTTCTAGAAGTTAACATTATTCACATTCTTTTCTGCCCAACACATAGTGTATAACATAATTGGCCTAAACCAATTATAGCTGCTTTTCTTGGTCATGTTACATGTTAGATGATAATTGAAATCTCTTTTGGTATTAATCTATTTAAGAAAAGATTTCGCTTTATGCATTCGGCAAAATGGAGAATACTAAAGATACATCAATGACATCATTCTTCAGCAAAAAATGTGTAGTGTAAGAATAAGTTGGAAGAAAACGAAGTACGATTATAAGTCTTCAATTCGTGATAAAATACAAATAATAATGACCTGGCAATGGCTATGACTAACGTGTATTTACTTTTTAGGTTTTCTTAAGAACTTAAAGTAGCTTCATCACGTTCATAAATACGATAAACGCTCACCGATAAAGATCTTTTCACTGGCTTCTGAACGAAAAGTATGCGATCGTGGCAGGCATCAATCGGCTGAATGCCACAAAGATTCAGTTGCACTGAGATTATGCAAATTGAAATTAACTCATCGTTTCGTACTCATAGGTAGCCCAAGGCCTTCGGAAATGATCAGAAATTTCATGACCATTTCATTCAGAATTTTCGGTTGTGTGCAATTATTTAATAATTGCCTAAGTCAGGGTGCAAATACTTCTTAAGATATTTGAATTGCCCCCTTATTGACATTGCATATACATCTTACGAACTAACTTGGTCTCCAAGTAAGTTGGCAAATTGTAAAGATTTTTTGGGAATGCGTACAATTATCTCCACGGGTATGTTTAGTTGCAAGAAATTTTTTGGCGGTCTTTAGATTTCCACGGAAGAATTATGGGATGAGAACACAAAACAATAAAGCCAAGTGCAAAAACTAGAAATTTTCCTCCTTCCTTCCGAATTGCGAGTTCTAGGAATTTTCCTCTATAATGCAAAATTATATTTTAGACTTATGTTCAATTGTTCCAAAATTATATTAGGATTTGTTGTCTACCTAATAACGGCTTTGCGACTTATGGGTGGACACTTAATGGAAGATAGTTAAGTTCGAAATTAAAAAAAGAGAAACGTTTGTTTTTCCACAATTTTAATTTAAGTAAGGGTCGTATTCATAAAGATATATTAGGGCTGCTTGATTTTAAATTTATGAGTATTTCTTTCATTCAATTTTGTGTTTTAAGTACAATGTAAAAGAAAATAACACAAATTTGACCGAGCTGATCTAATATTTCTCTATGAATACTGTCCGAAATAGTCCCATGTGTTTCGTCATAATTGGAGATCTTTAGGACTAAAACTAATCGAACAGCACTCTAGTAACATTTACAGAACAAGCTCAATAGAGACAATCACATTGAATTATTCTATTTTTAGGGGTCCCCGCTGCGAGCTTCGCACACTTTACTTTTCAACAATATTCAATCAATCTACAATTTTTGCGTTAGCTTTCGAAACTTTAGATCATTTCTTTCCATAAAATATACGGCCTATATGCTATTTACATATTGTGGCCTGTACTCAAGTATTTATGGATAAAGCCACAGAGTAGAGGGAATTGTTTTCTATTTAGGACAAACGGCAATTTTACATGTATTTTTCGAATGGGGGGGTCTAAAATTACAAAATCCGCCATCTTGGATTTTGTGATGACGTCATTGACCGGTAGATGTCGCTGGGGTCGGACTAATTTTGTCGGCAACTGGACTTTTGGGTGCGTTCGGTTGGTAGCACTGGTGAGTTTGACAGTTAAGTGTGACGTCATTGATATTGCGCCAGATTGCGAAATTGGGAATTTGAGTTTATTTACATTTTGTATTTAGCCTGAGATATTTTGGTAATTTGATACCTTTGAGTTTGTTTAGCTCATTATTTTATTTATGTGAAATTTGTATCTTGGGTGGCTTTGGTTCGGTGAGCATTTTGTTTACGTGGATAATTTAGCTTTGGTTATTACTATTCTGTTTGAGATTTGTTTATGCGGGATCGATCTTAGCCTTAGCTTGTGTACGCGCCTTAGATTTGACTGCGCGTCAGACCTAAGCCTACGATTAAGCCAGAGCTTCCACGTTCCGAGCGGGGCAATTTTTATTATGTGTGTATTATGGAGTAATGTAATGGCAGTTGAATTCAAATAATTAAACTTTGGATGGACTGGCTTTGTTTACTAGCATGTTTTTTTTTAAATAATTGAAAAATCTGGTAAAACTGCGGCTAACTTCAGACTGCTTAAGCTCTTGAGTGGTGTATAATGCAAATAGGGGCTAATATCTTTTAGTTCGTGTGAGATCATTGATGAGTGAACATAAAATAAATAGAAGTGAAAGAAACAGTAGGAAAATAAATAAAAGGTAAACAGTGAAAAATAAACTTAAAAAAACATGATAGAAGTGAAACTTCTTAAAACATGCATGTAAAGTTTTGTCATTTAATCGTATGTTATATATAATTGTATTTTAGTGAGAAGTTTTGTTGAAAACAGCAGTTTTAAATGTCTACAACAGGTTTTCGCTCAATTATCTTGAATTATTGAAAAGCAAGCAAGCAGAAAACTGCAATCGCATCACTAATCAAGTAACTCACCTTATTCGCAGGAAATCCGCTGGAACTACCGTTATTTGCAAAACACAAGACTTGAAATGTAAAAAACAGTCTGGAACTTTAAAACTTAAATGACAATTCGACTTTGGCATATAAATCGCTATTTTCAAAATTAGTCTTTTTACCACAAAACACTATCATTTGAGCCGAATTGTAACACAGGCTGCTTTTTTATATTAAGTTCTCACTTGAAATTCAAAGCCTGAAATTGCCACTTTCAAATTTCCACATTTCTTTCTTTTAACTAGAGGCATATCCACTGACACTGGCTTTTTAAAGCTTTAACGACAGGAATATACTTAAATAAATTAAAATCACTTTTCAGAACGGATAAAAAATGGAAGTTTTTTAACAAACATTTCTTGTCTTGTCTTGTCTTTTTCTTAGAGACTAACGCACAGCAGAAGTCCCGTTACACAAAGAACAGTTAGGACGCCACCTGGTCAGCCTTAGCGATTAGCTATATTGCCGACCAATACGGATGCTGGTTTTCCCTGTAGACACACAAAAAACAGAGAAACGCGCAGACTTTTTATTTTTAATTATGTAAATTCAATTCGGGAACGAATTGTACAAATTAACGGAACTTGGGAGTCGCGGATGAAATATGCGTCTGCTCCGGGCGAAACTAGCCACACGACTCCCAACAAACATTTCACACAACAACACAATCTGGAAATGTCACCGGCTGTCAAAGTCATACTCCATCGAAAAAGAATTTTTGTGCATCCAATGCACGCAAAACATGAGCCAATTGAGAGATTATTGGAAATATTACAATTATTTGGATAGCAATGTCGAGTTTTTCGTTTTCGCTATTTACAATATCCTAATTAGTACACAAAGCGTGTTTATTTAAATGTCACTGGAATACTTTTAAATTGTAAGAAGGCGATGAAATTTGAAAATATGCAATGTATAGCTCTCTGCTGTAGTTGATGTCTAAAGATTCAAAGACCAAAACAAGCGAATTTATCATCAAAGAATTGGCTATACTGACAGAACGGAACCAGCTACAGCATTACATCTTCCAGTCACCGTTCAGATTCACATCCGCTGCAGCGCAAATACAACGGATTTAGATGGGAGGACGGCCATGTTCCCTATCATAAGCTGTATACCACAGTTGAACCACTTCTGCGAAACAAAGTCATCTATGTAAAAGGGAAGGAAAGGACATACTAGATTCCGCTGAAGGTCAAATTTAGAAATGGGACGAGATCATATGCTTAGCAAAGGACGAGAATGAGGGAATAGGAGAAACAATTACAGCTAAAATACCTGAAGGAGCCGTAATACGGAATGACGCATTTGTTGCCACTAAACGTTGGAAACTTGAAGCTGGATCAAGCTCTGAACCTCATTGGGAATTGGCCCCGACTCTGAAAGGAATTTTTAATAGAAAGATCGTTTACCACAACGGATATTTAGCTTTAAGTTTAATTACCTGTTGTAAATATTGATGGAAATTCGCCCGGGGAAGTGCACTGTGCCTGGAGTCTAAAAAAACAAAAAAAAACGAAAGGAAAATATCTTTGGAATGGTACTTATCTTTGAAAGTGAATTATAGACACAAGTATGGGAACGTTGCTTACCTGACCATAATCCTATTTGTCTGTTGAAGATCTCACTAAAAACTACCGGACGTCAGAACATAACCTCCATCACATTCGAAACCGCCTTTTTCCGTGTACTCCAAGGTCCCGATGATACCAACTGGTGAACTATGTTCGGCGCAACCCAGGACAGGTTCCCGAAGGACAATTATCCGCATCCTCTCCCGCAAAAAGAAGATTTTTACGATCGAAGTGAGCTGTCACACACCGCGAAAAATTCAAATTTTACTAGTTTCCCGCCAATAAATCGATTATCCGGATACACCACAAGAAGGAGTATGTACCCAAGAACAATTAGCAGAGAGAAACCAGAATTTGAAAATAAATATATAATTTTTAAAATATTTTATCCCGACTGGAATTGTCAGCAAAATTCGGAAAAGTTGTGGGAATTCTTGGAAAATTGGAAGAATAGGGGTCGATTCTAAATATAAGGTCCTGGTATGTGAAGCGCGAACCAGTTTATATCCGGAAAAGAGAGCAAAAACATCAGAAAAAAGTAGAAAGGGACTTAAGGAAAGGAGGATCTTAGGAATAACCAGTTTTGAGACCCCTCTTGAAGAAGTTGAGAAGGTGAATAACGAAGAAAGGGGGCCAACGTAAGAAAAGGCGAAGGAAGGAGCCAACAGACAAGGCGGAAAGTGGCAGGCATAAAATTTCACCTCCTGAAGGACAATTGAAGGTCAAAGATAAGTATCCAAGTCCATTCTAATTTCAATTTTTTTTTCTAAGTTTTTCTTGCCTATTTACTTGGGCCAGATTTCATTTTGTTGATCGCGGTACGGTGCGCTGTCTTTGCGAATGTGTGAATTAAACCTTGTGTGCTTAGAGTTATAGCGACTTGAATTCTTCTAAGTGTAAGATTTATAACGTGAATAAAAAGTGAACTAAACGCAGCGATAGAGGTGTGTGGTATATCTATTAAAACTACGTGGCGCCCATAGATCCTATCATCCCCAAGGGGACACCCACTCCCATCTCCAACCTAGTCGGTGAAACCTACGCGCGCAGAAGAGTGAGCGTAACAAAATACCTTTGACAGGAGTGGCAAAATACTTTCGGGTCTAAATTCGCTTGGCTGTGTTATGTTCGTGACCGTTACTATTCGGATAACTTTTGGAACTTTCCAGATCAGAGGAAGTTGTAATGTAGTTGAATTGAAAATATGTACCAGAAATGTTAAAAGCATCGGCAACAGGAGTTTCAAAAAGAGTCTGTCCAGATAGTCTAGGCCCATTGACTCCGATTTTATTGACATGAAAGCAGAAATTAACTCATCTGGGAAAATTGCACGGAAATAAAATTGGTCAAACACTGCTCGTTCAGTTGCAGAGGCAAGTGCGAAGCGGCGAAATATTCACTTAGGTAAGATCCGTTTTATTTCAGTTTTGTTTCTTCTCCACTTTCGGTAAAGTATGAACCTAGTTGTTATTCGTTTCTTGATGTCACTATTCATCCATGGTACATTGCTAGAACTATCAGTTTTCCAGGGCACATGCTTTTCATAGAGTACTCTTAAATTTGCGTGGAATAAAGAAATCTCCCCATCAATGTTTGTTGTCATATATATATTATGCCAAAGTAAATATGAAAAATCCTCAGATAGTTCCATATTTCCTCAGATAGTTCCATATTTATAGATGTGAATTCCCGAATAAAGTTCTTTCTTCACTTTCAACAACGAAATAAAGTAAGGAAGAACCTGAAGCATGATCCCAAGATTATTGAAAAGTTTACACTTCAGTGAATATTTTGTAAGAATAATAATGGCTTCATATCTAAACTATTCATTCTTTAAAAATGAGATCAGTTCCTCTAGGTAAACTCTTTTTTTATGAAGCTGAGCTTTTACAACGTAAACGTTGAGTCTTACATAAACTTTTTTTTATATAATTGTTTTATCTCGTTAAATAGCAGCTCTATAAATGCAATTCTAAATACTTTTTACGATTTTCACATCTAAATGCAAGTTATCTCAAGTCTAAAATTGCATCATCTTCTTTTCACTAACACAAAATGACACAGAAAACTTTGGTGCAGTTTCTTCTCAATTTCCCATAAGAAACTGCTCAACATTATTGTGCTCTGGAGTTGAGACAGACCTCTTTTGGAAGTTTCCTGTCATATTTTCATTTATGTATATGTCAACTCAAATGTCTTGAATACAAATTAATTTCTTACTATAAGTAATGCATTACTGTCAATAGCTTTAAGAATTGTGGATGTAAATAGTCGACTGTGGTGCGGTTTCCACATACTTTGAAACATGGCCAGAGAGAATGATGTGATGTCACCAAAGATATAATTTTTGCAATATCCGACATTAACCTGAAAAAATATTTCTCAAAACTTTTTAATGCAGACAGCAAATTTGAAATATGCTTCCCATTCTTATCTAGTGAATTATTTTTTATTATTTTTTTTATAAATATTCGGTATTACAGACGTTTGTACGATTGAACAAATGTTAACAGATACAAAGTCGATCCATTCAATAATTTTAAAACGCAAGCTTTTCTTAGTGAGGTAAACACAAATGTGGGGTTAGAAAATAATGGTTCAGAACTGAACACAAGCGCCCATATACGCGAAGCAATTTATTTTCCCTGAAGTATGTGCTCATAAATTATTGTACTTCCCTATAATACATCCTACACAAGAGAATACTACCAACATTTGCTCCTATGTACGCAGCTTTAATTTTAGATCACTAAAAACATACAGCGAGTGAATCACTTTATTCTTAGCTCGCTAGCCAAAGCCCCTAAAGGTTCCAACGCTATATATGTGTGTATAAAAAACAAAACGAATCCATTGACCATCGGGTTTTCATTTTCACATGTTTGCACTTTCGATCGATGGACGGCTCGAAGGTTCAAAAGCAAAAATCCGGCTTCCAGCCCAGGTAAAACTGAAGATGATGTCATGGTTGTGTTTAATGCCTACCAGCAAAGCATGCAGCCAGCGAATTTTTAACGACTTTGTTGGAGTCAGCTGAAAACTGTACAAAGATCTGGAGTTTCGGCAAGTAACCGGTTTATGTAAACGTTTTTGTACAGTTTTAGATCCATGTGGAATATTAGATGGTCTGGCGTTAATAATTACCGAGTTCCATCATGGAGATGATAACTGCTGATGTTATATTCTGGAGGCAATCTTTTCTTATAACCATTCTGAAGTCAGTTAGCTAAGTTTGAATGAGATAAATATTTTACCAAGGCCTTTTCAGTTTTAAATCAGAAAAAAAGCTTTTCAATAAGTCGTTAGCACAAAATAGGTTCTCCTTTTAGAGGGAATTTAGTAAATGGTGTATATTATTATATTTTTTTAATCAAATACATATTTAAGAAGTGTACAAACAGTGCTACTGCAGTCGCTAGTTACCTTTGTGTTCAAAAAACAAAATGAGGGTACAATTAGTATTTCAAGGTTATACAATGCATCATTTTTAGGGTGGCATTAAATTGTACCAAATTGTAAAAAGGGTAATAGTTGCAGATACAAACAAAGAACAAACCACTACAAAAACTTTTCAAACAGTGTTCAAGATATTAATTTTGATTTTGGAAAACACAGTATAATAAAATAAAAAATAATACAGTAAAAATTCTTTCATTAAAATAATCTTGACAATTTTGTAGAATGTTTATGGAATTTAGGAGAAAATGTACATAAATTGCCAAAACGTATAATATTATATATAATATATAATTCTGCGATCCGCTTCACGTGAAAAATGGTTCACTTTTCAAAGCTGCTATTTTGACATTCGTTTAGGGTGAATTGTTCCAATTGTTTCGTTCCTCATGTGAAACTTGTGGACATTTTTAGCTATTCTCGCAACCGTCTGAGGTGAATGCTTTCGGTGTGTAGTGAATAATTCTGTCACTTGATGTTTCCAAGTGAAGGCAATCATTATAAGTTTCGGGTACGGCAGCGTCGGACGAAATGGGAGGGAAAAAGTAACTGACGTTATTTTATATTTAAAGTAAATTTGTCCGAACGTTAATTTGAGTTTTTGTTTATTTTGTTTATTAAAGGCGCGTTTCCAATACAGCGTGGAGTTGCAGATTATTTTCTGTCTCCACGCTTCACTCGGCAGAGTTGTATTTTTTATCTCTTTAAAAATTTCACTTTGGAGCTGGGAGCCAGCGCAAAAGTAGGTTCTAGTTCTACTCTCGCGCTGGAGATTTCGAAAACTTTCATAATTTTAACTGCATCTATTGGATGTAAGATGGTGCAGCTGTAGAGTTAATTTGTTGGGACAAAAAATTAGCGAAAATAATTAGCTTTGCAAAGAAAATTCTACTGTTTTTTTGTCTAATTTATTTAGACAACAAACAATTTTGGGAATTTATAATTATTTTAGCAATAATTTCTTCATTACATTTGCATTTTCGAAATAACTCTAAGTTGCCAAGACTACATTTTCGAATTATTTTTGATGACAGTTTTGTTATTTTCGTTTGAAGAATGTCGCTGCGAAATGAACAAATTGCTCACCTAATACCATTGGTACTGTAATAATAGCTATGCATATTCCATATTATTGTCATTAAATTAAGAAAAAACAAGATATACACAATTTTAAAAACAAAAGTCAAAAGTCCGTACGGCACTAATGACAGCCAAATAACAAGGAAATCATATGACTTCGAAACAGCCGATTCTTTCGAACAAACTCTACGGTGCAATTTGAAACAGGTTCAACTCTGGCGTTGAACTCCACGCTGTATTGGAAACGCGTCTTAATAGGAAAAAGTTTGATGCTTTCGTAGATTTCATGGAAAAATATGAAAATGTAGCGAGAGGAATGAAAGAGTTGAAATTCTGAAATATGCCCGAAACCTGTATACAAAATGTTTAAAATTAGTTTTGAATTACCCTACAAAACAGTAAAACAATAATAACGCTAACGCTGCTAAGGGAGCGTTCTCCTGGCATTTACTTTATTTTTAAAAACAAAGAATATTTATTAAAATATAAATTGTATTTAATTGTAGCATTAACTTTCTTAGTTTAAAAGTATCTAGTGGGTTAGTATGCAACTCAATGTTCACTGTCCATTTCTAAGGGATTTGATTTGTCCCTTATTTTTCGCCTTGGAAACGATACCATTTCCGTGTCACCACCGCTATCATCACTTGAGGTAAACCACAGCTCAGTGCTCGTCATATTAAAAATTAATAATCTTTGAAAACTATTAAAACTCGTTTGAACTATTAATACACCGTTTAAAAGCAACGTTCTCTCTTGTTTAGAATATTAGAGTCGATGAATTTTGTACTGTGACAGTTTCAATTTCTCCTGTTCCAAGTGAAATATTGTTGTTCGATTCATGTGAATCTCGGAATGGGCACATTCACATGAAACGAAATTTATGTGAAAATTTCTTTTCATGTGAAGCGGATCTCAGAATAGACTCCATTATAAATTTTCTTAATATCTTGCACACAAGTACAGCTAGAACTCTGAGGTCAAATTTGAAAAATGTGAATTTTGTGGTCAAGTTTGACCAAAAATTCGCATGAGCGAAAATTCACATTGACCATAGACCAATCAGTATTACTTAAAACTAAATTAAGTTTATCATAGTCAGTTTTATCAAAATTAAAAAAAAAGTAAGATATAGGTATTGGCTGGATGACGTCGGGAATACCTCTAATAAAATTTAGACAAGTATGGTCTGGAATTTCGAATGTCATCATATCACATGCAAGGAAAAGTGTCTTCAGTCACGAAAATCAGGCCCAGAGTCTTTTCACGATTTCTTGTAACCTAATAATAAATCTGACAGAGCCAGCAGAAAGTTAAATAATCGATTGATATTTTTTCAGATGAACTGAATGACTCCCAAGCTATTAAAAATCGCTAAACATACATGGGGATGTTTCGATAGGTATTGGGGTCTTCTATCAGACTGCTTTCTTTGGTGCATGATTGATGGGACAACTTATATATAGAATTATATTGTTTAATATGAGTAATTCTAAAAATTGTAAATATTTTTCAATACAAGATATACTAAGGATAGGTTTTCACACAGGTAGTGTTTCAGATTCCAAGGGTCAAAAATATCTGCAAATGGCACTGTTTCACTGTTATCATAATAAAATACGTTTAATATTCTAAATATGAAAAAAAATCCCCTCACAAAATATCAGGATCGAACCCACAATCTTACGCTCCCAACTCCACTCGTTTTACCACTGCATTAAGTGGTGGTTGTAAGAATGTTTCTTTGAAATTGAACTAAAAGAATTTCGCACAATTCAAACACTTTTAATGAAGTCTTCACGGAATAGCTGACAAATTAATTCAAATAATAATAACCAATTTTTTAAGAGTCACAATTCTTTAAATGTCTATACAATATTGAGTTCAACACAAAACCCAGTTGTTGAAAAGAAGTGAATTGATTTCTATTATTCTGCACTTGATTCCGAAAAATTACATTGGTTCCCTTTGCCTTGATTTAAAAAAAACTAACTACCTCTGGGGCCAGTGGCGTGCGGTGAGTTTAGGTGGTGGGTGT
>QYTT01087323.1:0-11859 GCA_006980735.1 Dasypogon diadema | reverse complement strand
CCCCGACGCAAAAAGAGGGGTGTTATAAGTTTGACGTGTCTGTGGGTGTGTCTGTCTGTCTGTCTGTGGCATCATAGCTCCCGAACGGATGAAGCGATTTCAATTTAGTTTTTTTTGTATTAAAGGTGACTTACGTGCGAGTGTTCTTAGACATGTTTGATGAAAATCGGTTGAGCCGTTTAAAAGTTGTGGGGGGTGAAAGTGGGGAAGAATAACCGAATGTCTGCAAATATACTCGAGTGGGGTCTCAAATGAAAGCGCACTGAAAGAGAATATTGATGACTTTAATGAACCTTTGAAAGGTTTGTGCTACATTTTTTTTACGCCGAAAGGCATGCGCAGAAATTTGTATAAGCCAAAAGGCGGAGTAACTGCCCTTTTGAAAATGTTTTTTGGAGCCATGGGTATTTGATGTTAAATGCTCTTCAAATCTATTATAGAGAAGATGGTGCAACCATGTAATAGGGTCGAGCAATCTTGGATATGTGGTAATGGATATTTGTCGAACTGGGTACAGGCGGTTAATTGGCGGTAATCGCCACATGGTCGCCAGTCTTCGGTTCCATTTTTTTGGGACCATATGCAACGGTGATGCTACAGGTGATGATGAAGGGCGAATTATGCCTAATTTTAGCATTTGTTGGAATTCGTTTCGTGCCACATGGAGTTTTTTGGGATCTAGCCTACGTGGAGGGGCCGAAAGCAGATCGCCTTTAGAGATAATTCTATGGACGACGGCGTGTTTAACCGGGCTGTTGGAATTAGGTTGTCCCTTAAGTTCGGGGAATTCATCCAGTATTGCACTGAATTCTCCTAAAATGGAGTAAAGCCCGGGTGAGCATGAATGAGCGTATCGAAAATTTGCAATATGACACTGGTGTTTGTTGTTTTATCTGCCAACATTCCACTGTTAGGTTGTGTTTGTACAGAAAATCCGCACCTATGATAACGTAATCAAGGAGGGCTGTTTAGGGTTCTAAAAGCATTGGATTTATTTTCGAAAAACAAAATGATCAAACAGGTAAATAATAAAAGGTAAGAAAAATGTGTAAATGTACACACAAAATAATGCTTATTTAAAGCGTTCTCAAGATTTTGTTTTCCATTAATGGCTATATAGTTTACTCCTTGTTTGGACGTTGCAATCGTTTGGTTAAATTAAACTTAGCAGAGCAGATAGTGAAGTCACACGCCTACGCCACTAATCTTAACTTTGAACGAAATGTTGAATTAGAACAGGCTGACTTGTTTGATGACATCGATAACTCTCATAACAATAACAAGATAAAGAAGGCGACTTGGATTGGAATAGGTCTTTATAACATCCTACATCCAGGGTATAAAAATCAGGAATTGCTTTCAACGTGTTAAGTATTGTGAATTAATTTTCTGTGCATTGAATTTCAATTTAGCAAGGTATTTGAAAAGTTTTGAACTTTTGGATTGGCTTCCTTTAATATCAACATATTCGTCATGGAAAAGGGAAATAACCTTTTTTCTGAAAAATCTGCGGTGCTTATTTAAATAGTTTTCTTTCCTACACAAAATGCTGGTCTTTTATCTGAAAAATTTATTTTTATAGAATCTTATTATGTTCATTGTTGGATATTTTAAGAATTATTTTCGATTCAAATCAAAATAGGGACCATTTGCATATATGACATTCTTCAACGTAATTCTATTGAGTAAATAGCCTTTTCAAAGAAGTCTTGAAGCAATAAACTGGATTATCTGTGAACATGGATTCCAAACTTTTGAAAAGGTGAAAATCTATTACAGATACATATATCTAAGGAATCTGAGGGGAAAAGGAAAATTTTTCAACTTAACTCTGAGAATTTTTTTGTAGTAATTTGTGAGGTATTGATTGATTACTATTCCACCTAATAAGGGAAATTTCATTTCCCGTTCACTGAACATACAAAGATTTTTATAGGCATCATTTAATATCTGTTTATCAGTGTATATTACAATTTGTAGCTCGTCTGGAATATCTGGTACCATTTGCACTCACAGATTCTCGCAGATAATGCTGTTTTCAAAGCTCTTGATATACTCTTCTAGAGATGTAGATATAGTTGCATCAATAATTCCAAAGTGAGAATTCCAATTCTCTCTCCATGAAATTTTCTGTTTGAACTTTGAGCTATTGAATTTTCTCTAAGCGATTTCGTTCTGTTTCTCATGCGTGCATTATTCCTTTTTGGAGAATTATTTGTGAATGGTGCTCAGTTGAACGATACCATTTATTAAACTACCAACTCAATATTCCATTAGAAAATTGAATTTTCCCCTATTATAGGTGTTTTGAAACTAGTTATCGCAAGCAAATGGGTCATCTATCGTGAAAACTCATTATGGCAGCGATAGGATAGTTTGAAAAGTTCCCTTTAGTACCCTTTCCTATTTATATTTTCTGCCTAGAACCGGCAAAATCGTCCTGTTGGTAAGTCACTCCATGTCCATACAGTATTATTATTTTAATGGTTTATTTGGGAAAAACGTTAACAATGGTGCCTTAAACCAATATATTATATTAGGGGTACCCATAAGTAATGTCGTTTTTGTGGTCATATATTTCTGACTTGTGTCTTAGAGTTCCTGTCATATTGAGTTCATCCCAATTGTGATTGTTCAAGTGTTCACACGTTGTCTTTTCAGCTGAGATTTGCATGCTATTTCAGTTTAATTGCGGTCAATTTTATCAAAATTATTTAGCGTTCACAAGTACTAACGACGGTTGAATAGATTTCGTAGTGGCAATTTTGACCTTGAAGATGCCCCAAGAACTGGTCATTCAGTTGACTTTGATGAAGGCACTTTGAATGCTATTATGACAGAAGATCCCCGTCAAACAAATGAGAAAATTTCAGAAAGAATGTACGCTTTCTGGTTAACAGGCCAGTACCATTTTTAATCCGTTGAGAAGTTTAGCCCACCGGTGTATAAGTCTCAGTGTACTCAGTGATGAAACAAAAAAAAGATCTTCTGTATGCAATGTACACATAAACCGCCATAAAAAATCGTTTCTTGGCGTGAGGTGATGGCTTCTCTATGTTTACCCAGAGATGAAAACACACCGCCGAGAAAAACTTCAAAGTCCACTATCCATGGAATTAGATTCCCCCAAAGTACTGGGAACTGTTATTGTAGACGTTTATTGTGATCAATTTGGCCGTCTGAAGGTGGCTGTTGTCCTCTAATATGATAACGTAAGACCATATGCTGCAAGGATTACACAAAAAAATGGGTTAGTAAGTTCTTCCTCCATACTCACCTGGCTTTGCCCCATCTGATTATCATCACTGGTGGTAATAGTAGTATGAGTAGTGAATAGACGAGTTTTTGCTCTGCTCCCTTTGTTACCTCCTTTTGACCGGTGTTCAGGCTCGGAAATTTATTGTCGGAAGCTTAAACTATTTTGTTGTCGTCAATTGCGCTATTTCTTAATCGGTCTGTTTGATTCCGCAAGTAAATTCACTAACAAAATAAATTATTTTTTGGTTTATTGCAAAGCGCCAATATTACTCCTCTAAGCTCAATGTGAATCTCCCTCCAAGTAAACTCTTGAAGAATCTGAGACAGGTAGGTGTGTATGGGAAGGACAAATGTGAGTTCGATCTCAACCCCGATGACTACTTTCTATCGGCTGTGAATCTCGTCATTGAATCCCCGTATGCTCACCATCTCAATCTTGCAGCTGGCTTGCCGAATGCACCCGTACCTGAAATTATCGCTAGTACTTTCTCTCTCAGAGGGGTTAACTTAGAAAAGCTATTGCTTGCCATCCGGGCTATCAAATCTGATGTAACCGGTCCCGATGGCTTGTCGCCTAGATTTGTCAATCTCTTGCTCCCATGCATCGGCAAATACATTCTTCATACTATCAATTCAATTGGAAAACTGCCACTATCCTGCCTGAGTCTCCTAGTGATTTTAGACCAATTATTATTCTCTGTTTCCTATCGAAAGTCTTAGAAAAGCTCATGTATCATCAAATACTTCAATACGCTGAAATTTGTAATCTACTTTTCTGCTGGCAATCTGGTTTCCGTTCCTCTCGCAGCTGTGAAACCGCGGTCTTAAAGGTATCTTTTGATATCAGGGTGGCCTTGGACAGTGATAACCTGACTTCCTTGGTTCTCTTAGATTTCTCGAAGGCTTTTGATACCATCGATCACTGCTTGCTTCTTCAGAAGCTTGCCACCTTATTTAAATTTAGTGTTTCAGAAATTTCGCTTATAAGGAGCTTTCTATCTGATCGCCACTAGGAGGTCAAAGTAAAAGATTCTCTGTCCGCTACACGGCCCCTTGTCCGAGGCGTCCCTGAGAGATCACTTTTAGCCTCCTTACTGTTCTGTCTCTTCATCAATGACCTGCAAAATATCGTTCGAGGCGTGTGTGTTCACATGTATGCTTAAGATGTGCAGCTTTACCTGAGTAGACCCTTAGGCCTTCTTGAGGATTGTATCGAACGAATCAGTAATGATTTAGAGAGGGTTTACTGCTGGTCTAAGCGCAACCGGCTACTGTTGAATCCTGCTAAGTTCCAGTATATTATATTATGTGACCGCACACTTGATGCAAATGTTTTAATATCGTTTTAAACAATAACATGAAATACTGTGACTATGTTAACTCGTGGATTGCTAAGATCTATAGTGGTTTGCGCAGGCTGTGGCCATCAGCTACTGCTGACTCGCTTAAAGCTTGTGAAAACTCTTATCTTATCTCACTTTACTTTTGAAAACATTGTGTTTCTTAAGTTAGACAGTCTTTGTACCCGCAAAATGGAAGTGGCTCTAAATGGCTGCGTAAGATTCGTCTACGGACTGCAGAGATTTGACCACGTTTCTGAATTCCGGTCCTGTATTTGTGGTGGCTCCTATGTATCTTATCTCAAAAGAAGATGTCTGATATTCCTGTACTCCCTGCTTAACACAAACAAGCCTGAATACTTAATGGGGCATTTCTTGCCAACTTCCTCACGCCGTAACATGAACTTGTTGACACCGCGTTTTCACAAATCCAAGCTGTTCGTCTATGGAATGGTCTCCCCCTCAGTGTTCAGTCGACTGGGACTGTCAGTGCATTGAAGAAGCTAATTACGGAACATGTATCGTAACTCATCCCGTTGTTCTATCCCGTTGCTCCACTAATAAATCATTGTTTAGCTATTTAGAAGCATTACGTTTATTTGATTTATTTTCTGGTTCGTATTTCTTTTTCTCCTTACTTCATCTTAGTTTTTTGTAGTATATTATTTTCTGTTTTTCTTTCCTTTCTTATTATGACTAGATGTAAGTACGACAAAATTCATGTGAACTCTGGCAACCTTCGTTCCGCTATTTTCTCTGTACTAAAATAAGATTACGTTTTTCGTATACATCAACCTGAAATAAGCTATTGTTATTGCAATTGTTATCTTTTCAGATCCTTACAGTACTTTCTAGCTGGGAAAAAATTCAATTTTCATGGCAAGTTCAAAAAACAATCGTTGAATTTTTTGAACCTAAAACCTCAGGATTTTGTAAAGCTCGAATAGAAAAATTAACTTAATAACTAGATAGTTTTCTATGCTATGGTGACTACACAGTTGATTAAATGTCGCTTTAACAAGGAAAGAAGCTATAATTGGTTTAGACCAATTATGTTATACCCTAGACGTAGGGAAGAAAAGAGAATAATGCGTTTGTAGCTAATTGTCCGCGGCTACTTATTCTTACATATTCGCAGCTGACCTTCAAATCTACAGGCAGTCCTACTAACCACAACCTGTCGACGCACTTTTTAGCTTTAATATTGGACCTGCCATTTTGAATCTCCACAATTTGACCCCAGATTCGAAATCAGCTACCTCCAAAAACCGATATGGACTTATTTTCATGATGATCGAGAAACTCTTGATAAAGTTAAAATTTACGACCGCCATATTTGATCCGCCATGTTGAATTCTTAAGCGTTAATGTTAAATCCGTAATCATCAGCCCCAAAAACCTATATATCCGTCATTTTGCCAACATTACATTGGTGTTTAGCAAATCTTGTCCACGATATTGGATCCGCCATTTTGAATTTAAGAAATCCGACTCTGGATTCGCAATCAGCGACCTCGAAAACCTATATATGCATATTTTTATGACAATCGCAAAAACTTTTGAAAAAAATTACATTTACGGCTTTAAAAAACAAAACTTTCATGTGGCAACCCTCTGAAATAATCGCCTGATTTGGTTCATTTACTGCTAAGATATTTAGGTTTTACTAAAGTATATTTGTGCCAAATTTTATCCATCTGCCTCGAAGCGTTCTCGTTTTAGAAGAAAAATATCGATTTTTTGTTCGATCTAGCTGTAGGCTTCATATGGCAACCCTATGAAGGAGTTGTCCAGATTAGCCCATTTATGAACTTGATCTTCCAATCTTAATAAGGTATCTCTGTGCCAAATTTCAACTCTCTAGCTTAAGGGGTTCTCGAGATAATGCATGGACGGACAGGCAGACAGACGGACATCTATTAAACGACTTTTCTTCTCCCATTAATGACCATATAGTTTATTTCTGTGTATCATGAATATTTTTATGCGTTACAAACGTTTGCTTAAACTTATAATACCCTACATCTAGGGTATAAAAAAACACATAATTTATATCTTAATATAAATAGCGACATTAGTTAGGGGTACCCTAATAGATACCATTAGTATTAATTATTTAAAGAGAAAGTCTTTTTCAATAAATTGTATCACTTTATCTCATTTTGATCTCATTTTCCCTTCATACAACGATGTTGAAGTACGTCTCATGCGTTATATAATATATTTTTACAAATAAATCAACTGAAAAAACATTAAAAGGGTGTATAATTCAAAAGTCTTCTGCAGAGGTAGTGATATTAAAAAAGGCTAAAACCAATTTAGATAGGAGCATGTTTATTCACAAAAACCCAAAACAAAACCGCTAAATTGTGCTTAAAGCATATCCAATCTTTAATGATTTATTCTACCCTGCTGTGGCCCTGATGAACATGACAGAAAATCAATGAATATTCCCGAAATCATCCCTCTTTATAATAGCTTAAAATCCAAAGTTCTACAAGGGATTTATGTCCGATACCTTTTCAACAAAACTGTCAATCCAATTTCAATGAACTCTGGCCCTGTTAGCTTAGAGTGAAAATGTATTTAAGCGCTTTAATGACCCACAGAATCTCACATTTTCTTTTTTTGAATATGTTGTTTGCAAGCACCCTGCAGTGGTGATCTTATCCGGTTAATGTGTTTGAAATTTATAGAAATTCCAAATTAAAGTACACAAAGCGAACAGCATTGTATATGGCACGATAATGGCTCCTTCTTGTCGCCTTAATTAAGCTGATAAAATTCAGCTGTGTTTAGGTGCAAAGCAATAAAACTCCTGACTCGTTCCAAACTTTGACAGTCTGAGGGGTGCTGTGACTTTGCTCTGTTAATCAAAAAAGTGTAAACAAACCATGAAGTATTTGCTGTTCTTGTTTTTCGGTGGTAATAAATTAAATCTCATGCTGAGAATTATGCAAAACAAATATTTTATTTCCCAGGTGCTATTGCAATCGCAAATACGGTGACGGACGTGCCACCGGAAAATAATTGCAACCATATTTGCACGAAAGAGTTCAATCCGGTGTGTGCCAACAGCCGCGATGTTTACTTACTATTCGAGAATCCATGCAGCATGGAGCTGTACAATTGCATGCATTCAGAGGGTAAGTGTAGTCATATTCCCCACAGAATATCATATATGTGAAAAATATATCAAGCTTTAAAATTATGAATTTATCCTTGAGTGGGTGTGCACAGGAATGAACTTGTTACGCGGCATCAAAATTGAAATTTGTATTACCAAATCCCTTCTGTTATTTTAATTTCAAAAACTTTAGTGGCTGGATTATTACATATAGGAGTGCTATGGATTGCTATGGATATTTCCATTAAAAAATCAGAAAGGAAAAATAGAAAAAAGGCACGAATAAAATATTTCAGTAATATAAATTTATAAGCTGCATGAAATAATTATTTGCATTCATGAATTATAAATAAAACATAAAAGCACTGTTTTGATTAAGACTTTTGAAAGACACCCGGTTAGATCAAAAACAAAAATAATAAATAATAAAATAATATTATATAGGTACGTTTATCACTAGAAATAATACAGAGATTATTATGGTATGTGCGCTTTGGTTGAAGGAAGGTTGAAAGGTGAAGGATAAAATAAGAAATAAAAAAGAAAAAAGGAAAAAATTAACCAAAATTCAAAAAAAAGGAAATGGGAAGAGGAGAACCCAGTGGATGAGGTTCACGTTCCCCTACCTGCGAAGGTTGGGGGAAGCTTGGTGGTGGCGACTGCCCCAACCAACTTGGTGTCCCGGATGATTTTCAAAGATGCCCTATAGCTAAAAGAGAGAGAGAGAGAGAGAAGCGAAGAAATTCAACCCATCAGGGGAGGTTTACCCAACGATGTGGTTGCTCTATAGCGAGAGAGAGAACGGAAACCTTACCTTGACCTTGCAAAGATTGATGAGAAAATATCCCATATGCTTTAAAAGTGAACCTACATAATTATAAAGTCTTTAGTATGTTTTAATAGTACGTAAATTAATAGTAGATCGTAACTTATACATTTTTTGAGCTATGGATCCTGTATGATGATCAGAAAATTTCCATGAGAATTCATTTTTTTACTTTAGTAATTTAGTGACAAAATTTCCCTTCCAGGGAACAATACAAGTTCTCATAGAAAAGCTGGTAGACTAAATTAATCTTGAATCGCTCAACATATTTAAATACTTGGGTAGTTGCAGGGTGAATACAGACAGTTGAAAGAAGGGAATCATTGACTAGAAATTAGCTTGAATTTTCGCTTATTGCCATAGCTATTAACATGATATTGTAGAATTGTATCCAAATTTCAATGTGATACCCAACACTAGTTTGATAATTCAAAAATCAATATGCTTAACTGCATTAAATTTCTAGTCGTAAACAACGCTACTTCAACTGGATGTGAATTACTAAGATACACATGGACAAATTCAGTACAAACTTCCTAAAAATTTATTCTAACAATTGTAGATCCTGCCGGTTGGCAAAAGATGATATTTGCCCTAAAGGTGAAGGACAGCGGGGTTGCCCAATTTAAATTCCTTCCCAAGCCACAAAAAAGAGGGGAGAAGACAAAATGATCTCAACTACGTTCAAAACGAGAGTGCACTCTTTCCCGACATAGCACGTACATGAAAAGAGCAAAAAAATTAGCGTGGTTCACTTTATACATTTTATGAAGGGGAGACAAGTGGCCCTTAGATATTCTCTTGGTCAGCCAGAATCTAGCACGGATGCTTTATTAGGGCTACTGAATTTGATTTGTGGAAGAGAGAGAGAGAAAAGGAAAAAGGTATTTTCCGTCGTGCTACTTTAACACTTCATGCTACTGCAGCGTGCGGGGTTGAAAACATCTAAAGTGCCTGTCACGTCTCCCAACAGGCTACCTTACCACCCTTATGATGGGTACTGGCGACCCTTTATTTGGTCATAAGGCTGTAGGGTACTAAAATTTTAAAGAAAAACTAACGAAAAGCAAAGTATGCGGGGGGCACCTGCATCTCCTCGGTCGTTGCCACCTATACAAAACATGTTCTCCTTACGGAGGATGTAGCGAAGACTCCAACCCACAAGCGGGCCGTTACCCTTATCATCCGAGGTCGCCCTTTGTAAGCACATGGGGACCTTGTCTTAGTCACATCGAATCGCGCCTCGGACATTCGCGCTAGTGCCCGATGCCCGGACCGAGGTAGCCGGGTCCTGTAGGCAATACTTTACCTACTCTGAAAGTAGTAAAATTACTACCTCAGAGTAGGCAATACTTTACCTACTCTGAAAGTAGTAAAATTACTACCTTTAATTTTAGTAAATACCAAATTTTAATTTTACGAACTGTATGTAAACTAATTGCTACCTGTGCGTAAATTTTCATTAATATTGTGTAAACGAGTTACTAATAGAGTGTGTATTAATTGCAAGTAAACACATAATGTGTAATTCATTTACTTATCCAGTTTGACAATTATAGATCTGTCTAGTGAAATACAATTTTCAGCAATAAGAATATAAGAATAAGAATTGCAAAAATTGTACTTTTACTGATAGAAAACTAATATAAAGTTTTATGTTTAGCACTGTTATTGCACGCACGGCTAATATCTGCAATGGTTTATGATCAAATGATCGCAATTCTATAATTTCCACGGGATTCACATCTAGAAAAGCTTTTTCACACATGAAGTTGATATTTTGACATACGAAATATTACAAATTACGCACATTCTTAACAAATTTGCAAACCTAGTTTAAATTCATAAAATGTCTGTGTAATTTAAAGGATATTTAATAAGTTTTACGAAAATAGAAAGTAAGTTTACTCACACATTATAATTACGGACAAATATTGAAGATAGAACAAAAATGGATAGTGCAGTAAAAAATAAAATAGAACGTAATCGTTTAATTGCAAGAAAGCGCTTATTAAATAAACACGATATAATTGATTTTTCGAATGTTCCTGCAAACCCGTTTGTTGGTTACCACTTTTGCTTTCGTCAATGGTTTAAGTAAAGAACAAATTTTTGAGATAGTTAGATGGAAACCCCTAAAACAAAGCGATCGTAGAAAAGTTTTGGACTTACTGGTATGGTTAAAGAACCCTGAAAAATCATACAAATATTATAGTTCACGGTTTACAGACTACAAGGTTAGCCAGGTTTGTAATTTGACATGCATGACGTCACTCTGGATACATTGCTTTTGTAGCATTCCAATTGGAAGCGAGCAAAAGAGACGTGATTTTTAATGTATTTTTTGTGTAATTTTTAATACAATAGAATCCGCGTTTATTTTACATCTTAATTTTTATTTTAGTATTAGATTTACATCACTTGTTGCAAAATGGGAAAGCTGTGAGAACAAAATATCCAGAGTGACGTCACAAAATGGCGATTCAGATTACAAACCTGGCTAACGTTGTATTCTGTAAACCGTGATTATAGTTATAATGTCATATTAGGGCAAGTGATGTTTTGCAATGGCGACATCAGAAAATATGGAAAAAGATTGGAAAAATAGCTGTATAATGATATATTTTTTTAGACCAATTTTAAACAGTCCTTTTCAGGACTACCAAGTTTTTCATAAAAGAGTTAAATAAATAAATAATAGAATTAATGACATTAATTAATGAGTTAGTTACAATATTTTCATTTTAGTTTTTAAAATTTTCCCTTTTACAAAATATTTTCACAAAATATGTCTAATTTTTCAGGAATATTTATCGTAAAAGGGTAATCTTCTTCTTATTTATTTGAATTTGACGAAACATATACTTAATTGCAGTAAGTGCTAAAAATCCCAAGGAAGTCGAGAAAATCCCTAGAAAAGCACGTGCTTTAAGACAGAAAAATGTGTATATCATTTGCATTATGTAAAATAAGTACGACATGTGATATATCAAATTAAAGGTTAAGAAGCAAGCTTTCATAATATTGTAAGAAAGATCTACTTTAATGAGGCGTTTTTCGAGAAAATAACGATTTCTTCTGAAAAGAAAGTAATTTTTCCAAAAAATCGTTATATCTCAAAAAGTATCAAACAGATAGGAATGTTTTATGACTCATATGAAAGGTCACAACGCTACCTTCAAAATGATACCTATTGCATTCCTGTACGTTCAATAATACCAGAAATATTTACATTTTCGTATTTAGGATTTTCAAACTTTAAAGGTCCTTTTCGTCCTTAAATCGCAATTGCGCACATAACGACCTAT
>QYTT01087321.1:0-12266 GCA_006980735.1 Dasypogon diadema | reverse complement strand
AACATTTTAATAAAATAATCTACGAACCGGAAATTAAATAATTCAGACCGATTCTAGAAAAGTACTGAAATAGGGGGCGGAAGTTTGAATAGGGGCCATTTCTTTATAAATACTTCGGTAGGTGAAGCGCGCGGTTCACTTTTGTTCTTGGCCCCAGATAGTGAAATTTTCAAAGTTGAAGGTGAAAAGAAGCTGGATAAAATAAAGTTGAAGGTGAAAAGTTAAGAAGGAAAAAAGAAGATCGATAAGACAAAGTTCAAGTGAGAGGTTAAGAAGGAAAAAAAGACAGATAAAACCAAAGTGTCACAAAAAGGAAAGTAGAAGGAAGGTGTAAGCGTGGAAGCAGGGAAAAGCGGAAAAAGGGACCGAACATCAGAAAGGAAAAGGTTAATAGAAGGAAAAAGGGAGCAGTGAAGTCGGTGTACGGATCAGGAGAAGGCAAGGTAGAAGCCCAGGAGCAAGAGGTCGGACCAGGCTAAGAGAAAACGAAGGAAACGAGGCAAAGATAAGTACCCTTCCTTTTTTTGAACTCATATTAAATAATAGCACATAATTTTTAAATCCAAGTGTTAAATAATCGCACATATGTATAAAGAGTGAGAACCGCGCAAAACCTTGCCGGCCACTTGCGTAGTAGGGGGTTATCAGATTTTATTAGTTTAGAGTATACTAAAGTAATTGTTTTGAGTACCTTGGCTTTGAATTCGTTCAATAATTTTGTATTATTTCAAAATTTACGAAGTTTATTGAGGACATAACCCCTTCGAATGGTTGAAATCTTGTGTAAAAGGAAAGCGAAGTGTCAAATTAAAAGAATTCAAGTGAATTTGGAAGTCGTGTTTTTAATAATTGTGCGTTAAACCCGACGAGTTCGTGGACTCACGCTCAAGAAAAACTACGTGGCGCCCAAAGGTGTTAAGGCCCGGCGCAAGTTGAACCCATCCCTTCTCCAATGTTAGCCGGGGTGGCGTTTACGTACCACGAAAGTACGTAACAACGAGAGATGTTGTGTCTAAATTTTTTAATTATTTCAGATAAGTGATTTACTGTTCTTATAGAGCAGGGTTCACAGATAAATGCTACTAATTTAAGCTCAACGGATTTTCTTTCAGCTGTGATATTTTTCCTTACAAATTCCGTAATCTTCTTATAGCTACTAGAGGCCTGATTGTATTTGTATGATTCCAGGTGTTTTTTGCACTTTCCATGATTTTTTATATCTTTCTTATGTGCTTGCAATGCACATTTACACCATTTACAAAATGCTTTTAAATTATCACCCTCTAAAGGCGTAAGCCATCCTATAGGAAAACGAAGGTAGTTACAAAAAAAAAATCCGAACATATTATTAAACATGACTGTCAGCACTTTATAATAGTTTTAATAAAGATTGCAGTAATTCGCCAAACATATCACAATTTAGGTCTTCACTTAAAGTTTTGAATTATGTATAAAAATCTCCATTGCCTTAAAAGTCGAAGCAGTGATTTAGCTAAACTGATATGTTTAATTTAATTTTAATCATTAACGTACTGGAAAGTGTCGAATATGCTGATGAGTCAAAGTCTTGTAGGTTCTGTAGCAGTCTTGTAGGTTTTGTAGTTTTAAGACATATAAATTTCTTTAAAAAATTACCTGCGAATCACTTTCCCATTCCTTTCTATACCTTCTTGCATATTGATTTCGACCCATCTTTAAATTTTATTCACTAAATTGAGGAGAATTATGTGGTTTTATTCGCAAATAGCTTATTACTTGCTTGACAGCTCTAAAGCAGTGCATGTAATTTTCCGGGAATCCCCAAACTAAAACCTTTCAACAAACTGCAACGGCATCTTCCTTTTGAACTTTAATAATATTTCCTTTGGTAATGACAATCACCCTTAGCAGAAATTGTTATAGGAATGGAACATTTACTAACATTAAATCTCCATTTTAACATCTATATGCACTTTTTATATTTTAATTATTTTTTTCCAGGATTTTTTCCACTACCTCGTTTTCCTCAAAATTTTCCCCGCGGCAATGATTTTCTTGTTTTTCTCAAAATTTTCGCAATGACAGTGAATTTTCCCCAATTTGGGGAAAACCCCTCAATCTGGCAACCGTGCGGATATAAGAAACCCAACTTCAAACATTCTAATCAAAACTTTTCGTTGACCTTGAAGATTTGTATTTGCGTTCGCTAATTTCTCTAGATAATAAAGAAATATATTTATCTCTATTAAGAAAAGTGACGATGGGAGTTCTACCTACATATTCTATGAACGATGAAAAGAGATAAAACATACCAGAGAAAATTTTCATAGGAATTTTTTATAACTGTTGTATCCCTAATTTTCCAATACGGCATTAAGGGCCGATTACAATCCAAGTCTACGTCTTCGTCTCGATATAACAATTTATGACATCAGACCGAGACAACTTGGAGCTTGGCTAGTTTGTATAACAATTCATCGAGTCAACCTTTGAGTTCACTTCATGCAAATTATGGGTAGGTTTTATTCAAGAAAATGTATAATCTTTTGTATTATTTTTGATTTACCATAAGCTAATAGCTTTTACAATTAAAATCAAACGATTCGAAACGAAAATAATGTGTAATTCCCATCAATTTCTGCCTAATAGGCACATTAGTCTTAACCATGAAAAGATGAACGAAATGTCAAAAATCAAGCCCAATTGGGACGAGCATGCTTGATGCTCGTCTCGGTCTGACGTCACAAATTGTTATAACGAGACGAAGACGAAGTCGTGGACTTGGATTGGAATCGGAACTAACAACTAGATTGATAGAGATAATATCAGTAATGAAAAAATTGCAATTCAGGGAAAAATCTACCTCCAGAAACGAGGGGGATATGTTTTGCTGTCAGCACTGAATAACTCATTCTATGTTTGCAGGGATTATAGCAAAAATTCCAGACAATTTCTTAAAATTTCCTTAGAAATAACTTGGCTTCCCAAGACAAAATTGAGTTCAACTAGCTGGTTAATAGTTTTCTCAGAATATCTCCAAATTTTATCCAACAAAATAGCAATTCCCAGAAAAACTATAAAATCGTTTAATTTGCTGGGTCGCCTGTTTCGAAGAAAACAAATCTAATCGAGAATTATGCCATCTTGGCACTTTCTGTATTGAGTGGGTCAAAACAAAATCATATGATCATTAACACTAGAAAATATTCCAGCCGCAGGTAAATTGAAGGGAATTCAATGGCTGTGTTACACACCGCATTGTTTTTATATATTACTCCCACTGACGTTTTCATAAAAATGGACGGAGTACCAAGTTCCAAATTTGAGAAAATTTTTAGACAATGGACAAAAATCTATTTACCACGTACATATTTTACGTAAAATCAATAAAAGCATTTAATTACGTCTATTATCAATAGAAATATATTTAAAAAAAATTCGGCACCTAATATAAATTAGTAAAATCGTTCAAAGAAGAAGTTAACTCAGAAAAATCAAAAATTTTCTCACTGGTTGATGGTTTTGCCTTTCCTGAAAAATGTCGAATAAATTTTTGAGGATGCTAAGGATAGAATATAAAACAATACATCTATCTATTTTTTCCCCATATGTTTAATGGAAAAAAATTTATTTCAATCCCATATTTTGAGTGTAAGAGAGAAAGTTATATTTTAAAGTACTTTTGGTATCAATATCTAATATGCGTTTGCCCGGAAACGCTCCGTCTATTTTTATTTATATTATGATGTCGATTAGTGATGAGCAAAATCGGTCATTCTGGTGACTCAGGTCATACGAGTGATTCATTGTAAAGGACTCATAAAAAAGACGCAGTCATTTGGATCATTCGAGTCAGTTGTATACGGTGCGCACAGCCACTTTTACACACCTCGCTGAGAGGTTGACCATAAGCGATTTAGAATTTCGGTTTCGGTTCCAATTCGACTCCCTGATTAAAACAAGGTCATTTAATTTAAGTAATCCACATTGTAATGTATTTAACATAAAATAAAATAATAAAATAAAATCAGGAATATACAAAATTAAAATAAATTATTTCTCGTATATGTTTATAAATGTTTTAATAAACTTAAAAAGATGTATATAAATATAAGAAAAGACCGTCCAACACTAGTATCTACTCCTCTAGTCTCAGCGAGGTGTGTACAAGTGGCTGCAAAAGACTAAAATCTCAGCTATAGCAAATCGGTCAGCTGTTTACTTTCCCTTGTTAGCCACACTCAGTTCTTCTGTTTTAGAAGACGAGTGAACGACTGACCGAAATTATAGGGCAACTGTGACCCAGGTCACTTGAGTCTAGTGATGGCGATATTGTATCGATTTTCTTTTTCAAAAAAATCGATTTTTTTTATCCCTTTTTTGATTCGAATCGATCCACGAGAATCGATACATTTTCTGCGAAATCGTATCGAATCAAGTCCCGCTTGTAAGCGTATTCACCGCTGAGTTTAAAATACACAGTCATAGAAATTTCAACCTAGTTAAACGGTGAAATCGTGAAATTTCTTTGACTGCTGCATTCAACGAACTAATAACTAAAACGAATGGCTATAACGTGTACTTGTTCTGCACATGAGTGAAGCATCTCATGAGCCAAATTTCCAAAAGGAAACTATGTAAGAAGAAGACACTTTACTTTGAAAACTTGAGTTTGTGGTTGAATACATGCACACTATCAAGTTTAGTATAAAATTTAGCAATCTAGCTAAATCAATTTAAAATTAAACTAAATTTTATACTGAATAGTGCAGAATTCTCATCAAGCAGGCGGCGAAGTATATTTCATTATACCAGTTCCCCTTTTTCAACGAAATGAATCGATTTCCGAACATCGATATCTTTTTAAACGATTCTTTCCATGTATCGATATCTCCACTTTTGATATCGATTTTTGAGAATCGATTCATTATTTCGAAATATCGCCATCACTATTCACTACTTGAGTCACTGTACTAATTC
The DNA here is from genome assembly GCA_006980735.1 of Dasypogon diadema. Lineage (NCBI taxonomy): Eukaryota > Metazoa > Arthropoda > Insecta > Diptera > Asilidae > Dasypogon > Dasypogon diadema. The sequence continues at coordinate 7,307 of QYTT01087321.1, read as the reverse complement.
GGTCAAAATGACCGAATCGTTCGTGACCGACACATCACTAATGTCGATGGTTACTCCACTCATGTGACACTACTACATCTGCGTAATCCAGCCTCAGCCAATGGGACATCAATCAAAACAAAACACATTTCTCCCACCGAAAAAAACTTTTAACTTAAAAGTTTTAAGAGAAGGAAATATGTTTTTCTCTTTCTGTTATTCGCATTATTCAGAATGGCTTCACTCTTGTGCACGTTTTTGTTTTCTTTTTTTATACTTTAAGCATATAGTTTTCGGAGTATTCTCTTTCATATTAATAATTCTTGGGAGTGAATATTATTGTAGTAAGCGTTCGTGGATCACAATGTACAGAGGTCAGCATTCCTGAGAGTGATTTGAACTCTAACTGGACAACAGTTCAAGGTACAACTCGCCGTCGGAAGTTACAGTTCGGTGAAACAGTAGCTCCAGTTGATGATTTTTTCGTTGTAAACAACATTAAGTACCTTCACTTATCACGCTGGCGTACTGACACTTCAGTGGAAAGAAAAAATTCAACATTATTTTTTGAGACAATGGTGAAGTGTATTGAAATAAATGTTTTTAAATACAACAGGTGCATTGTTAAGCTATTTCGGGAAAAAAAAATCAAGTGCCTATCTCACTTACTGCGACCGCTATGACCAAAAATCCCTTACAACACGTAATTAGCGAAAAATTTCGAAAATTTGTAATAACTCGAAAACTAAGAAAAATCGTAGAACATACTTCCAGGCTTCCGATTATCACTACTTTTTCGGACACCCTGTATACATGTAACAATAATAATAGTGAAGAAATATATGTAAAGGAAACGCCAAATGATTTGAAGCCAAAAGACGAATGTTTTAGAATTTGAAGTCGGAATAAAAGGTTCAAAATTTTCTCGTCTGTCTGCAAAAGTTTTCTGTGTCGCGAGTGAATAAATATTGTGATTTTCTTTGCATAATGTCTGTACAAGCGGGAGATAATAACAATGTTCGGACCGAATTAAGTGCTGCTTCTATCAAACTTCCAAGCTTCTGGCTTAATTGTCCAGAAGCTTGGTTCATTCAGGCAGAAGCACAGTTCAGCACTAAGGGTATTACAGCAGATAATACTAAGTATGAGTATTTGATTATATCATTACCTCCAGAAGCCATTACTGAAGTACTTGATATTATACGAAACCCAGCGAACACAAATACTAAATATGAAAATTTAAAGAAGGTTCTAATTTAGCGTTTTATGGATTCAGAAGAAAAGAGATTGGTACAACTTCTTTGTAATTCAGAAATAGGGGATAGAAAATCGTCGGAATTTTTTCGGTCGAAGGAAAGATTATCGGTAGCTTCTTCTACTTTTAATCAGGAGCTAGTGAAGAAATTATGGATGCGAAAGTTACCTCAAGACATTTATACTTCTTTATTAGTAACTGGAAAACAAAACCTAGAGGAAATTCTTGAACTAGCAGATAAAATCTTTGAGGTAATTAAAATTAAACGCATATCTAATATTAGTAATGTAAATGAATTTAGTAATGAAAGCTTTCACAATGTGTTTCTTTTAAATAAAATTAATTCGCTAGAAAATCAGTTAGATGATTTAAAACACTTATTAAATAACTTTTCCTTAAATAATTTAAATAAATTTTACAATAATAACAGAAGGAATTATTTTAAAAATTCAACACATTTTAAATTTAGGAGTACATCTCCCAGCGTTAATAGTAATAAAAGGGATAAAAGATTTTGCTGGTATCATTTCAAATTTGGTAAGAAAGCAACCAAATGTGTTCAACCCTGTTATTTCACTAATAGTAATAACAATAATAGTAATAATTCTCCTAACACAAAAAACTTCTAAGCCCGTCAGCTTGTTTAAACGAAAAGTGTGTGCTCAATTCTAAGAGATTGTTTGTCTACGACAACGAAAATAAACTTAACTTTTTAATAGATTCTGGTGCCGATCTATCAGTTGTCCCACAATCTTTATTTAAAAACTATAAATGTGATCAAAAACTAACTTTATCTGCGGCGAATGGTTCGTCGATAAAAACTTTCGAAACTAAATTATTGAGAATAAATTTTGGTCTAAGGAGAGATTTATAATAGCTGATGTTAATAAACCTATTATCGGTACCGATTTCCTTATTAAATTTAATTTATTAATAGATTTAAAAAATAAAAAGTTAGTAGACGCTATTACAGATCTGAGTGTTAATGGAATTACAAAAAGCAATAGTAGTCCCTCTCCACGTCATTGCGCTATTAACAATGAGTTCGGAGATATTTTACGAAAATTTCCCTCACTCACACAGAACCTCAATACGATAGGCCTGTAAAACACAACGTAGTGCATCATATTTACACAAATGGTCAACTACCATTTGCTCGTCCACGAAGATTAGATATGGAAAAATTTAAAATAGCTAAATTGGAATTTGACCAAATGCTCAAGCTCGGTTTATGTAAAATTTCTGCATCTGCAGTAGCCTCTCCTCTACATATGGTTCCGAAGAAAAATTCAAATGACTGGCGTCCATGTGGGGATTATAGGAAGCTTAATTCAATCACATTACCGAATAGATACCCTATACCACACATCCAAAAATTTTTATTAAATTTTAGAGGTTGCTCGATTTTTTCAAAAATTGATCTTGTAAGGGCTTATCGTCACATTCTAATGGCAGCGGAAGATATATATAAGACCGCAATTACAACGCCATTTGGTCTTTTTGAATTTACTAGAATGCCTTTTGGATTAAGAAATGCCGCCCAAAGTTTCCAACATTTTATAGATCAAGAAGCTACATTGTTGGTATATACGTTACAAGTTACAAAATATAATCTTACAGTAGATGCTTCTAATTCAGCATTTGGAGCCGTAATATAGAACAATTCAATAAAAATAAATGGGAACCTTTAGCTTTCTTTTCGAAGAAACTCACACCTGCAGAAACAAGGTATTCAGCATTTGATAGAGAGTTATTAGCAATATATTTGGCAATCAAACATTTTAAATATTTCTTGGAGGGAAGAGCATTTACAATATATACGGATCATAAACCATTGACCTCTGTTATTTATTCAAAAACTGAAAGGAGTCCAAGACAGACTCGACATTTAGATTTCATATTCCAATTTAGTACGGATATTAAGCACATTAAAGGAAAATCAAATATTGTGGCAGATTCTTTATCTAGAGTCTTCTTGAAAGAACAAAGTTGCGACGCATTGCAAAATGATAAAGTAGACTTAAATACTTTAGCACAGTTGCAGAAAGAAGATAAATAACTTGAAATCTTAATTCACAAACATATAGAAAATTCGAAAATAAAATTCGAAAAAGTTAAACTAGATGCCTCTGAATTAGAGATTTGGTGCGAGGTATCCCTCGGTAGAAATAGGCCTTTTATCCCACAGGAATTGAGACATACCATGTTTAAAACATTTCATGAGTTAGCACATCCTGGGATTCGAGCAACGCAAGAACTTATTTCTCAGAGATATTTTTGGCCATGTATGAAGAAGCAAATCAATCATTGGACTAGAAATTGTCAATTTTGTCAAAAGGCCAAAATTAATAAACATACTAAAACAAAAATAGGTGAATTCCAAGTACCAACACGAAGATTTCAACATATACATATTGATTGAGTGGGACCATTACCGCCTTCCAAAAACTTTACATATATAATAACAGTGATAGATAGATTCATTCGTTAGCCTGAGGTGTACCCACTTAAAGATTCTTCTGCTACCACAGTCATAATAACATTGTTTGAGCAATATATTCCTCGTTTTGGGATTCCTTCGAAAATTATTTCAGATCAAGGATCCCAATTTGAATCGCAATTATTTCAAGAATTTTCAAAAGTTTTAGGCATTCATAAAGTTCATACATCAGCTTATCATCCACAATCGAATGGCATTGTAGAAAGGTTTCATAGAAAATTAAAAGCATGCTATTCGTAGTATAAATGATTCAACTAATTGGATTTCACATTTGCCGGCGATCCTTTTAGGTTTACGAACCGTGGTAAAGGAGGACCTGCAATGCTCTCCAGCCGAATTGGTATACGGACAAACTTTACTTATACCGGGAGAATTTTTCATATCTAAGAAACAATTCGACATGTCAGCGTCAACGTTTCTTAATATATTAAAATCACATGTTCAGAATTTTCTTCCTACAAGTTCTAGGAAAACGGATTTCAAATATTATATACCGAAAGAATTAGAAAATTATACTTTCCTATTTTTACGCAATGATAAGATAAAACCTTCTCTAAATTTTACGTATGAAGGACCATATAAGGTTATTAAAAGAACCGACAAAACATTCTTGATAGACTTAGATGGGAAGGAGACAATGGTATCAATTGATAGGTTAAAACCTGCTTTTATTGATACTGGACAAGGATCAGAGGTACCAATATTTAAAAATTCAAAGAAAGTTACATTTTTATTGTATTTCCAGCCAACAATAATATTGTATTGTTTTTTTTTAAATATCGCTTTTGCTAACGGGGGGGTTGTGTAGCGACGATTGCACTACGTATTAGTTTAAATTAAAGAATAAATAAAATACATTTAACGTTTCTTTCATATTATTAATAATAACATTCAGATTTTAAGAGATTGAAAAATATATATAGGTATTTATTTACAGAAATAAAGACAAAAATATAAATTGTAACAATTAAATGAATGGATAATTTTGAAAGAAAATGTTCAAATTAATCTTGTCATCGAAGTTGCTTTAATTACGTCAGAAACACTTTGAAACTCGTAACAAAACTTGTACAGAGAAATTTAAGTATATATTGAAAAATGTAAAAAAAAATTGAAAAACAACACAAGGAGGAGAGCTTCAGGAGTTTTTTTTTCGGAAAGGACATCAGCGGTAGTGATTTAGCATTCTTCTCTTAAAATAATTGTAAATTCGTATTCATTATTAATATTTTATTGTGAAAGTGGTGTAATTATTGTAGTTAATGAAAACCAAGAATTTAGCTAAAAGATACATTAAACATATTGAAGACAATTTTACAAAATCTTTTATTCAAATGAATTTGTGCTGTAAGAAGAGGAAAGAAAATTTACAACCCTTTTACAACTGTATGTCTGTAAGATTGTAAAATCGATAGACGGAATAAATTCAAAGTAAAAAAAAACTCAAAAAAAGCTTTTAAACTCATTCGCGATGATCCAATTATTCCCACAATTGATTCCCCTGGAGCACAGACGTAATGACGCTAGTCTTACGCTGTTTTATCGCTACTTTAATGAGCATTGCTGCAGTGAAATCTCTAATCTGATTCCTTGTAGATTAATTCCTATGCGTAATACCCGTGCTCCGAGTTGTCTTCACCCTTCCATCCTTTAGCAGAACAGTGTAGTTCCGAGAATCCTTTCTGAGGCAAACTCTACGATGGCAGAAATGCCAATTTCATAGAAGTCCAATTTTCGGCGACAGTATCGGAATTCCATCTTGGACCACCGACTCTTTAGTGGGTCTCGGTCTCCCAGAGCTTCAGCCAGGAATGGATTTCCAATTTCTTCGGATTATTTTAATTTAGCAGCCCACCGGTGCGCTTCTCGGCGCCTCCCTCTCAGTGGCGTAACTAAGAGTACGAACGCCTCCCGCAGATTTTTGAAAGCGCCCTGCTATTTTTCACCCGTTTTGATCCTTCGTATTAACATTTTGGTAAAAAATTTCACTCGTAAGCGTTCTTTAATTGAAACGTTTAATAAATACTGTATAAAGTAATTTTTTGCTGTAAAATTGATAAAATTTTAAGATAATGTACTGCAATTAACAAACATTTTAAGAATTAAAACGTGAAGAAAACGAAGGGTTAATATGTGTATGGATGGGGACTGGGATTAGCTGAAAATTACCAATTGGATGCGTTAAAATTATTCATTTGTTTATGCATGAATATGATGCAAATCGTATAAACATTATTATTAGTTACTTTTAGAGTAAAACTTATTACCAACTGAGCAAAACGCTTCGGTTTTTGGTGTTAGCAAATTCTTTCACAACGTTGTCCAAATCGAGTTTACTCGCCAATTCGTGTTCTATGCTCACAATAGCAAGTCCGCTTAAACGCGATTGTGACACTGTACTGCGTAGATACGTTTTCATCAATTTGAGCTTTTGAGTTTTGGAAATGAACGCTCTACTGAAGCAGAGGTAACAGGTAACGTCAAAAACAAAACAAAGCGCTGTACATACATTCGGTAAATTCGAAACCAATATTTTATAATCTATCAATAAAAATTGAGCAAGATCACGGATGGCTTTGAGATTTCGGCTTTTGATCTCTGTCGAAATAGTACTTTTTAAACTTATCATTTCATCAATAAGACAATTGGACAAATAATTTTCATACTTATCGCATAATTTCTGAACTGATTTTTGAATTTCTTGTTCGCTTGAGCCAATCAATTTCAAAGGATTCAAAAACATAATATTATTTTTGATCGTCCGCATACTCTCGAAACGCGTTTTGATTTGAGCTATCTGTATATTCAAGGACGCGTTGAATACAGTAATGCGAAATTTTTCACTGGGCTCCTTGAATTGAAAGTCATCTGATAATTCATCATAAAATTTTTTGACTTTTCGTTGCCGGTTCTGAGCGAAAGAAATATCTAGCTGCCAGCTTTTAGCAATGACTTCAGCTTCTTCCAAAAGAGAAGAAAAAACATTGCGTAAAGCCGACAGATTACAACTAACACTTTCAAGCAAATCACACGCCTCCTCCAAAGTGATATCATGACTTTGGAGAGTTTTTGAAGCCTAAATTAATGCAATTCAATATTTTTCTTTAAAAAAAACTAGCTACAATACGAACTCGAAGGATTTCTAATTTAATAATATTCGCTGCTTCTTCAATTTCATTTTTATTCTTCGAAGTGAGAATTATTTTAGATAAGCTGTTCATTACAGATGAAAAATTGCATTTCAGAGCATTCACCGAATCATACTGAGACGACCACCTTCCTTTTCAGCGTTCTCCTAACAATTAAAATTATTTTATTCTTTTTAGTCTATTAGCAAAATGTGTTTTTTTTCTTTGTTTTTATTTATATTATTTCGAAGAAAACTTCCGTCTCCACTTAATTTATCATTTATATCAAGCGACTTAATGGCGCCCCTGGCATTGCTGCGTTCCCCCCCCCCCCCGCAACGCGGGGTCTGCGGGGGCGTTGTTAACGCCACTGCTTCCTCTACTTTGCGGAAAGCATTCTTCAAGCGACTTAATGGCGCCCCTGGCTTTGCTGCGCCCCCCCCCC
>QYTT01087320.1:26622-47605 GCA_006980735.1 Dasypogon diadema | reverse complement strand
CAAGAAAATTTAGTTGTAATTAATGGGGGCATCGGAAAAATTTTAACAAATAATTGTGAGATATAACAAACAATTGTGAGATTCCGTGTGAAATAACAAATGAGTTAATAGGTCCATATAGGAAATTCTTTTCAAACTTTTGATTACTTTCGGTATTATCAAACCTTTATGCAAAATATTTATACGACAAAATATATTAACCCCCTTTAAAATTACCACTGATTGACTACTTCTATGGCAAAAACTAACACATTGCTCCTATCCTACCCATACAAAAAATTGCTTAATTTTCTCGGGGTTGTGGCCTTTCCTTTAGTTATTATTTCCATGCAAAAAGGTAAAAACATGGTTTTTGAAGTATGTGTTTGGAGTGAAAAATATATACTGTGAGTATTCTCACTGAGTTAAAAGGTTTTGTTAGTGTGGCTACTCGTAGTTTTAGTGTAATTTACCGTAGTTTTGCAATACTAGTGTTTAAAAATGCTGTCGCTGCCAAATTGGTGATCATTAAGAGTTAATAAAAGTTATGTAGTAGTTAGCCAAAATATTATCCTGCGAGTCACCTTGTTTGGGGTTTTGAGAATGGCTCTCCTTCTCATTGCCCATGAGGATGGCTCTCCTCCTCACTGAGATTTCTCGGGGTCAGTACATTGGGGAATGGATCTCCTCCTCATGTACGTGGAGAAGGTGCTCCTCTCCGCCCCTTTGTCTGTGACTTTGGCTCCCAGGATAAGTTTGAAGACGGTTCATTTTAATATTAAATTGGCAGTGACAGGATTAACAGTGTAGTGCGTAGACCTTGGCTCACGAGTGTGTTTTCTCCCTTTCAGACTCGACTGTCCACCACTAAAACTCTGAGACCTATTTGCCCGTGGAAAGAAGAGCACGAAAAGAACTATTAGATCTAGTCATTTATTTATACCTTTGAAGAAATACAAGTTACCACCTCAAAGCCTTTTGGGTTTTATTCTTTTCACTTCTTAATCATGTTGCCTTGCTCCGTTTTGAATGTTTATACAACTATGCAATTTTCACATAAATTCCTTAAAATTTGTTTCAAAATGTTTTTTCTTCTAATATTTACTGCTTAACTGGCCTGTTTACAACAGGAGACGATAATCTAATTTTTTATCACCGGCTGAATAAAGCATTAAATAAGAAGCCATTTGAAATGAACCTCAAGGATTACTTAGAGTTATGTTATCATAAAAGGCACTTCTCTATTAGATTGCCAACATAACATCAATTCAAAGATGCAATTATAATTATGAAGAACCCAGTGCCAAATATCCAGAAATCATAAAACGCCTAACTACATCCAACCATAAATTATTCCGAATTTCCAACAACCTCTAAAAGAGAGGAATCCAGTTTCATTCCAAACAGATGTTTTTTTACGGTGCAGCCAAAGTTCAGGCGATATCTTATGGCACCATAGCACAGCCTTGGCGAAAGGGAAAGTAGGAGCAGAAGGTAGGGAATTAGGATGTTGAATGAAGGTGTCGATGCACATTCCGCTTGAACAACTGCAGGCTGTAGTCCCGGGGGAAGGCAGAAGATGGTAGTCTGCCCGTCTGCGGAAGGATTCGTGGAATTTCACTGTTCTGCTCAGTCGTGTCTCAAAAACGAAAGGGTGAAGACGGGGCTCGATACACGGGTATCAGGCGTAAGAAATCAGCCCAGCGATTTCATTGGAGCCGTGTCCATGAAAGTAGTGATATAAGAGGGTAGGACTTGCAACATTACACCTGTGCTACAGAGAATCGATTTTAGACGTAATCGTCTCGTCGCCAATAAGCTTGAAAACCTTCTTTTGGACTCTATCCATGTCCAAATGTGTGGTTTAAATTCAAGTCTAAGTCTGATATGAGTTTTGTAGATGAGCGCCGGGTCAAATAGGGTGAAATATTTCTTGCATCGCTGTAGGAAGCCCAAGCACTTCATCCCATTTTTTGCATTAGCAAAGATGCGATCCGTCCAACTAAAATTATTGGATACCTGAACTTCTAAAATGTTCAGGTTAGGAGAGTTTGAAATGCTCACCACATCGACAAAGAGGGATGGTAGGAAATTGTGGGTCGGTTTGAGAGAGATCAGAGAACTTTGGGTTTTTGATGCATTCAACTCGACACGATTCGCCCTGCCCTAAATGAGGATTTTCTCGATGTCGTTGGTAAGCGAACCAATTATGCGTGCTAGATTATTACCAGTGGCATTACTACGAGATTCAGCAACTGATTCAAATAAGTATGCGAAATCAAAGGTGCTGTCGTGAGCAAAACTGCGAATTGGACTGGAAGTGAGATATAAGTAGTCATTAATGAAAAGTAGGAAAAGAGTGGGGAAGAATACAGAACGTTGCGGTACACCGGCATTGATATTATAATAGTTGGGGGTGATACCGTCCAAAGTAACACAAATGAAACGGTCAGAAAGGAAATTTCCAATTGAGGTGAGAAGGGATTAGTCCAGACCAGATGCTGGAGGTTTGGCTAAAAGAATAGAGTACCAAACCCTGTCAAAGTCCTTCGAAATATCAAGCACAACCACTCCGGACTCACCGAAATTGTTGAGGCAATGATACCAGAGTTCGGTAAGGAACATCATAAAATCACCAGTCGAGTGTCCAGCACGAGAACCATATTGGCGATTGTGAATTAGGTGATTAGTTTCGAGGTATTTCATCAATTGCGCGTTTATAAGTGTCACAAAGACCTTAGCCAGGATTGAAGTGATTGCTATTGGTCTATAATCAGAGGGTGATGGTGGCACCTGATTACCAGGAGGAAGATTCGAACGTGAGGCGAAATTAGCTGTCAGTAGCTTAGCCTTATCCAACGAGTGTGTATAAACATTCCCATTGTGAATTAGGGGTGATGTTGAAGAGGTGGTAAAATTCTTCTTTACAGACTTCACTAACGACAAAAAAACCATTGCTCCCTATGGGACAAACACTCTTCTTCTTATGTCCTGCGCGAATTGAAATTTGGCTTTGCTAATGGTGGAATTGCATTTATTGCAGGCTTTGGCCTAGTATTTTTGTCGCTAATTAAGGTGTACATCCTGAAACAGATGATATTGATTAATATTTCGTATCAGTACTCAATATTCTATAAGGAAAAGCAATCAGTCCAGTTAATTTGTCTTAAAGAATTTATTGAGCCCAGACCAGTCAGTTAAAACCCCATCCAAGCCTCTCGAACGATGGCTTAGAGGCCTTCAAGGAAGAGGCGAAAAATTGGGCCGGTATACGACAATGGTCAGAATTGCCGACAAGTGAGGTGACATTTGCTCCACAGAAAATATCAATTAATTTTACACTTCGAATTCTTCGGATTCTAATATCCACTTTGTTTTTCCCATATTTCCAAATGACCAACAAAATGTGCAATAAATCTCCGCTCGAATTCTAAAATCGAACCGTACGCGTATGTCAAATTGCATCTTCAGCACTTTGGCTTTAATACCATGCTGAGATTCATCCAAGTTCAGTCACGATGCGCATGCTGCGCCCACAGCCACTTACAGGTCTAAAGGCTGAAACAGAAATGTTAACAGTGTGCAGTGAAGTATGCAGTGAAGTGTGCCGCTAGACTACGTTGTTTTAGTATGTTGGGTACACGAAAACCTCGTTGTCTATTCGCTTTATGCAGTTGATTGTTGCTCATTTAGATTTTGAGACAAGCGCTGTCACTGCGCTACCATTGCCGTTATTCTGTGTCATATAATGGTAAAGAATTGTTCATAATTTTCGCGCTGCGGCTGCTGCTGCGCTGCAAAAAGGGCAAGCATGCAGGGGCAAGCAAGAATTTGCATGAAACCAAACAACCTGTGCGTGAATCTGACACATCACTGTAATCCGATTTTGTACTCTGAATCGAGGTGCGGAGAGAGCTTCCCGATAAAATTTCGATCACGATCGATGAGCGAGGGCTTTTGTGAACAAGTTATCAAGACACCCAGGGTTTACTGGATTCGAAGAATAATAAGAGAGCGCAAGAAAAAAGTCGGTTGAAAAATACAAGTGTTCAGAAAGTGAAATAAAAGTGTTAAACAAATTGGGATAGAATAATAACTGAAAAAAATTTTAGACTTATGCGTGTGATCAGGTAAAAGATTTCCTCTCACCAGCGGTAAGGCCTACATCGGAGTACTATTTTAGCAAAGTCAAATGGCTGGTGATCTTCTCTCAATTGAAAGGCAAGCATTCCCAGTTCTTTTACTTCGACATTCGTTGTTATTTCGAGCATATCTAGGTTAGCTATGCCATGCTACCAAAGGAGCTTTCTGTGACAGCCAACTTTCTGCTCGCCGAGGCCGGGCAGTCGCAGACAATAAGCTTCTCCGTCTCAGTATGCACCAGGCACAGTCTGCACGTATCATCATCAGGATCCCTGTCCTTTTGAAATGATATCCAAATCTACCGTGCCAACTAGTCAAAGGAATTAATCATCTGAGGGTTGTTCGCTACGGCTACATGCTTAGATCTATTCTCCTAGTCGTTCCACATGACAGTTTAATCGCTTTATATGCTGCCGGGAAGTTGTCATATCTTCTCACCGATTTTGGTGTTTTTTTCTGACCCACTTCTCGATTATGTGTCTCACCACTCCTCCCCCATTGACGGAAAATGGTTATGGACTTCGTAACTCCATAGGAGTCAGCTTTTTCGTTCCATTCGATCCCTATGTGTCCTCTAACAAAGTGTTACCTCATTTTGTGAGGCTCATGCACACATTTTATCCTTAGGGATAAATTCATCTCCGTCTAGTCCATGCATCTAGCGCTTGATTGTCCAATGCAATGAAGATTTTATATCCTCGAACCTGGCCCTCCTTTCAGTAGTCCAACTCACAAACCAGAGGCAGCATTTGTGCCTGGTAAATTTAGGTAAATCTCTCCACGTTAGAGGAAAGTAACCAAATATGGAATAATAATAACTTTTATTCTCATTTATTATCAGTCATACAGTTGCGCTTAACTAATTAACAGTCTTGTTTTACATAGATCAATTTAAAATAAAAAATTTTCTCAAAAACAAAACCAACATAAAGGCACCTAATTATGGAATAGGTACCCAAATATGGACTACTATAAAACTATGAATAATAAGCCTTTACTTTTATGAGAAACTATAGGAACTTTGGTCAATTTTAAAAAGGTACTTAAGTTACTTGCAAAAATCGCATATCCAGGTGTCGAACTCTGCACCCGCGCAATCACCATGTGCCCAGAGCCTGCACATGAGGCATTTGACCCATGAGTCAGGAGCTTCCTGTCCTATGACGGCATCAGGCTCACTGTCTGTGTCAAAATGTATTTCTTCTTCATCGTCTGAGTCAATGGGACTATTCTTAGACTTGGTTTTCTCTTTTTGCTGTTTTCCTTTAGTTTTCTTTTCTTTCTGTTTTTTATTTTTTGGCTTTGGCTTTGGCAATAACTATTGTCATTAATGAGCCTTTTTCAGCTGAAGTAAGTGAAGCTATTTGTCGTTTTCCTTTGTGACGGATAACTTGGGGTATCTTGCTTTGAACCACTGTAAGCCCTGATTCATCAACGTTATATATGCAATTCGGAGTATAGTTACCCTTAGTGTAAACTTCTTCAAGAAGATCAAAAAAAGCGTCTACTTTTTCTTTACTGAAACCAAAAGCTCTTGCAAAAGACGTGCCAGTGGGTCTTCTCAACGAAAGTTTTTGCTTATGACGTTTTAAAAATAGCTTTAGCCACATTTTTCCAGCCATTTCGGTCTCACCAAACGGATTCTCCAAATGATTACGTTTGGCCAACATGTACGCCATTCTACGAACATCATTCCTCGTCAAACCATGAAACTTGCTCTCTATCTTTAAAATATATTCTACTAGAAGATTTTCGAGCTGGTCACCTAAAACAGATTTTCTTCCTAATTTAGTGGCTGCAGCTTCTTCTGGAGATAGCTCATTTTTCTGACACAATCGAAACAAAGTGGTTCTTGGTACATCAAAGTGTTTTGCTGCTTTAAAACAACCCATTTTTTCTCTCTAACCATTCGTATAGCTTCTGTCATGTGATCTGTGTTCCATTCTTTCCGTTTTCCTTTTGAACTCGAAGACGCCATTCTAAAACCAAAATATTAAATTTGAAATTTAGTCAGGTGATATTTTTGGTATCCAAACATGGAATAGTCCATATTTAGACCCCACGGACTGTCCATAATCGGAAATTTCAAACTAATCAAAACGTATATCAGATTTTTTTTACTAAGCACAATTAGACCTCTAAACCTCTAAAACAATCAAACAAACAAGTAGTCAACGCATAGTCATAATATACAATATTATTTCCAATCACGTTTTGAGAAATACTTAGTTTTTATGTACCTTAAAAACTTTTCTCACAGCGCCAAAACAAAACACTCTCACCGCGGCCACAACGGTCGCTTCACTGACAAGTCGAAACCTGTACGCGAGTATAATGATGGAAAGATACACAAGATCACTGTCTTTTGCAACTGGGAATATTCGTTTCCGAGAAATGGTGGTATTCCATTTTAGGGATACTATCCCATATTTGGTTACTTTCCTCTAACATAGCAGGACAAGTTTAAGTATTCAGAGAATACCCCTGTACCTGCCTTGCTACCAATCCTAGATCCGTCTGTGAACATAAAAATATTTTCGCATCTGTTTTCTGGAAGTGATCCGTCGCGAATATGAGTCTTGTGAAAGCTTTCGGTTATCCTGAGCCTTTTGATCTTGTCCCTGACGAGTACCATCTACCGTCCCTCTGCATCCTGAGAGCCGCCTGCACTGCCACTTTCTTCACAAAGAACAAGAACCCACAAGAACCTCTGGCGCAGCCGTGGAGGTGGCCCTCCTTGCAGACACCGTCCCGTGTCCCTACCCCTAAAGTTTACATAACCGGTCCGAATACTGATTGCTCTTCTCCTCAACATGTTGTCCACCCATCTTACCATCACCGTGCTAACCTCACGCCTTAGAAAGGCAGTTTTCAGTTTTTTGTACTCAATGTTGTCGAAAGCACGTTAAATGTCCATGAAGGTGCCAAAGCAACGCCTCCTGTATTCAGTTGTCCTCTGCTACTCTCACCAGCTGGCGAAGCGCAAATTTCGTCCGTTTTCCAGCCTGGTACGCACGCTGGTTTAAGTTCCCCAGCGTTGTACACTCCATCAGCACCCTCTGCATTGTCTTCAACAGAAAGATATCAGACTGACCATGTTAAAGGATTTCGCCTTGGTATAATTCCTTTTCCCTGGCTTGGGTAAAAAGAAAACCTTTGTTTCCCTCCGCTTCAGCGGTACGTGCCCTGTCGCTAGACAGGTGATAGAAATTCCCCGAAGCCATGGTGCGGTGGCCCCTTTACCCCACTCTAGCAGAATAGGGATTATTCCGTCCAGGCCCGGAGTTTTGAAGGGGGCGAAGCTCCCTATGGCCCTCTTCACACCGTGAAGAACATACTACCCTCTCGGCCGCATCGCCATCAACTCTCGTGGGCAGCGATTGCGCGCGTTCCAAGATTTCTTCGAGACATAGGTTTCCGGAAAGTGTACCTCCATTAAAATCCTGTTTGTCTCCTCCACGGCCTCCGCCATCTTTTCCTTCCTATCCCGAACAAGCCCAAATTTGAAGATCGGATTTTGTATCTGCAAATATAGTAGTAGTACTGACTTCTGAGATATTTCCCATATTTAACCAGAAGTCCCTTCCTTTCTCATCGTCGCAGCGTTGTCTTCAGCCCTCCTTTTTTCGCCATGCAATTCTCCCACGCCTGCGGCTCATTGTTCCAAATGGCGTAGCTAAATTCTCACCTCTTTCTTCAGGCTCTCTAGTTTCTCATTCCACCAGGGAGTGGGATCCTAATCGTCAACTGAAGACAGACGGCATGCCTCCCGAAATGCGGCATTCACAACTGAGGTTATTACCTCCAACTCCCACTTTGCTATTCTTTTGGACTTAAGTGTTTTCCGCACCTTTTCTTTCTGGTTCCTCTCGAACACTTCTGTGTACTTTGCCACATTCGTGTTCCGAGGAGCTCTTTCAAGTCTTTTATCTCCCCTTCTGGATCCATATTCACCACAATTCGAATTACTCTATGACCCGACAACGTTGCCCGATTCATTACCCCCCAATCTAAGTCCATCATCTTGCCATTCCGTATGCATAGGGTCACATCCATCACTTGCTGCCATCTGGCATGGATGACAGTTGGCTCCGTTTCCCTGTTAGAAATGTGCAGGTGTCTTCCAATCACAAATTCAAGTAATATAATATGTGATTTAGCATCACACCCATGACCAGCCCCGTGCTGAAGGGGTACATTCTGGAGCATTATAGAGGAAGTAAGCAGAGCCGCCACGAAGGTTCCACATTCCGCACCCCCGGTGAGGTCCGGCGTACATAGATGCGACAGCAGAACCGCTTGCACCCCATGCCTCGCCATAACGCATGTCCGGATCCTGGTGTAATGTTTGCCGCTGACAGTAAGCAAACACGTCGCCTTATGAACTTCTGAATCCGGCGGAAAAGACTTGTCTATAGCATTGGCTACAAAGGCCAACAGTGATTTTGAGTTATATTCAGGCAATAAAAGCCAACTGAATATTCCTCCTATAAGTTCAGGCAACTAGGCCCTCTGAACAATTGCGGGAAGGAAAAATGCTTCGGGGAAAGCCTTATGTGTTGCTCACACTAACGGGCAAATTAACTACACAATATAAATTACACCATTGATGACGCGTTAAAAATGATGTGGTCTTTGTCGCAATATTTCTGGTAGGCGATATATTATTGACATATAATGTGGATAATGAATATTCAAATGAACATTGACAATGTGGTAAACGTAATGTGTAACTAAGATCTTCTGTTAGCACTATTATCCGGAAAATATTTTTGTTATTTCCTTATGAACATTTCCTAATATTTTTCAGTTCATTCCTTATATATCCTGATATCTGCTCTTCTATCTCTACATTGTCACAGAATTATTGTATTTTCTATTCTTACCAAATCCGTCGCAATTCAAGTAATAAATCGTATGAAATGACAGTTAATCGCTTAAAATGTGTCAAAGGCAGCGCGATTATCTTCCAGTGATAGCAAATTAAAAATCAAATAGATGATATGATGGTTAGAAGCGGACTTCAAAGTCAAAAGAAAAATGGAAAGAGAGCTGTGCAAATAAAAGGACGATAATAACCGATTGTTTCAATTAAACATCCGAATCCACTGGTAGCCGTCAGCTCAAGCAATGAGCGCAAATCAAATCACGGTGTTACCGTTTTATACTATTGGTTAATGTGTTCATTTTTATCAGCGTTAATGAATGCTTAATTTATAAATACCAGAAATCGGAAACAATTTTATTCTTCGTTTTGTTTGCGAATTTCACACAAGAGTAATAATTGAGATTGGTCCAGATCCAGTGGAACTCACCAACCGGCAACACTTTTCCTAATTATCTTTAATTACCTTTATACTTAAATTAATGAAAATTCCTCAAAACTCTAAATATAATTTGGTAACTAAGCAGGAATCTGAGTAAGATGTACTTATTTGTAAGAAACATGAAATTAAAGGAAGATGATACTCTCATAAGCGCCGTACTGACATTACTTCTGGAATAGAGTGTAGTTCATTTTGAATTTTTTTGCCTCCTCATTCACCTTTTCCACAACTTTACACCTTTCCTGCATAGGTAAGAAGCTTTTAGATTCAAAAATCATAAGAACGTTTGTTTTTCTTATGTCAATTTTCAGGTTAAAATATTTTTAATATGTATTCTTATAAAAGGTGGCAATGCCGGGAGTGTACAAAATCTTGAGTGTATATCGTTTTCTCAAATGAACTTGGCAAAGTAGTAAAAGGAATGTCTAAATAAATACTAATATTAACACTATTATCCGAAAAATATTTTTGTTATTGTTTCACGAACACTAATATATTTGTTTTATTATTTGATTTAAGTTTATTCTTTACTATGTTCTTATATCTCAATCAGTGCAGTGCGGGTTGAACAATTTCGCGAAGTCATTGTTATAGTAATAATTATTTTTGTATGTATCTAGGCTCATTATTATAAAACGTTATAAAATAAAAAGGCTCAGAACGTGGCTCTGTCTAACTAAGTATATAGACAATATATAAAAAGATATAATATAAAAGGCACAAAAAAAGACTCACAAGAAGACACAAAGAAGACTAAGAAGGGCACGAAAAATATTATTTATCAAAGAGTGATGCAGAAGCTATTATAAAAGTAAGATAAGGCACATAAAAACGTAAATATAAGAGACTTTAAAAGAAACAATAAAAAGATTAAAAGACAAAGACTCTAACATAAACAATAATAATATAATGTCTACAATGCAGAATTTAATTTAAATGAAAATAGGGAGAGACAGAAAAATAATTTAATGAGGATTTAATTACAAAGAAAAGATTCAAATGAATAAATAACTATAAAATAAAAAGAACTAATAAAAATAAGGATAGCTAAAAATATAATTAGTTACAAAAAAGAAACTTATGCTCTTCGTTTTCGGCTTTCTTTCGATCCCGCAGCCTTAATCAATAAGTGGCACTTCTCTAGTAAATAGAATGACGTTTTGAACGACAATAACATTGATGGAGCCGTTGATCTGTTTTATGATATCATTGCTGTGTGTTTTGCCCAATTTGTTCCAATTACGAAGTCCACTAATCCGCGTAGTTATCAGCCCTGGCTGGACGGTTCATTAAGACATCTCAAGAACTTAAGAACAAAGCTTGGAGGGGGTTTTACTCCTCAAAGAGCGATGCTAATTAACTCACTTACTGCAGCCTTCATGATCAGCTTACTTAGGGTGTGGAAACATGAACAATGACTACATCGAAGAATTAAGTGCATTTTACGCTTTCTATGTGATAATCCTAAAGAGTTTTGAGATATATGTGTGATATGACTGATAATTCCTATAGTGGCACCGATGGCATTTGCTCTTGCTTTGTTAAAAGATGTTCTTCGTCCATTGTTTCTATTTTCGGTTATCTTTTTAATTTATTTATTTGTTTTGGTGCTTATCCGCGTAACTTTCAAGCACGATTATCCCCTTGCATAAAAAGGGCAACAAGCACGATATCTCGAGCTATAGATCCATGGTATATTTACCCTGTCTCTGTACTCATGACGTCAATTGAATATTTACAGACTTTAGTAGGGCCTTGGGTAGGATTGTTCATCGGATATAGCAATCTTGGTCCTCTACTATCGTAAGGAGACTGGAGACTTTGAAGCGAAAGGCAAAAACCTTATGTGGTTTTTGAGTTTAAAATTTGTACGAATATATTTTAGTGAAACATTCCCACGCAACCACTTCCATTGAAAGCTTTACCGATATACCTGAAAATTTCTTTTGCCTATTTTTCATGTAGAACATCCACTCGTATGCAAATACTACTATACTTCAGTATAGTTAAATTTAATTCTGATTTTTGTAACATTCGTGGGCTGAGAACGAATTACTTCTCTGTTTACTGCCATCCTTCCTAATAGAAGTCGGCTGTTTTTGCACTAAGTGAAACCAAGGTGATTTCGCATGCTGATACTAATCAGTTTATGGTACTTGGTTACCACTTAGTGCCTTTTTTCCCCCGCAAAGGGAATCACCGTTTATATTAGAAATGATGTGTCATTCATCGTTTTAAGTGAATATTCTTCGAATAATCCCGAGTTTTCTTACATTTGGATTAGATTTAAAATTCACAGGCACACAACTAACTTCTGCTTTTATATCGCAGCCCTAATTCTCGGTTAGTGTCACCTCTCCTCTTAGCAATTCAGATGATTGCCTCATATCAGCTCAATTTTCCATCTCATCCTTAAAACCGTCTAATCCGTCTTCCACCAACAGACTAGTATGGCATTTTAATCGAGCCGATTGGTCTGGGCTTAATAAATTTTCACTTTTCAATTTACAGGCAAAACAGTCACTGGGCTGACTGTTTTGCCTGTAAAAATGTAGAGTACCTACTGCTGCGAAGCATTAACTAATTTTATTTGGTTCGGGGACGCCTTCATCCTTATAGTTACAAAAATCTTAGGCCAAATAAGAACTCGTGGTTTACAGAGGAAGTAGAACTGCTATGAAAGTCAAGAAAGCGGCTTTACTGCCTTTCAAGGCGAATAAGTGCCCATAAACAAGGCGGATTTATACTGAAGCTCGCAATAAATGCGATTCTATCATTCGCAAAGCCAAGTTTCAATTCGATCAGAACATTAGAAGAAGGATGTTTGCTTGGCCTAGAGGCAGGAAAGGCTTCTGGTCGCTTGTTAAGTTCTTCAAAAGTAATTTGATAGCGTTCCTTATCGAACGTTGGCATCATTATCTTCATTGCATTGTGAGTCGGGGGTTGTGACTTTGGACATCTCGAAGGCCTTTGATAGAGTCTGGCACTGACCCTTCTCTCTTTACTTGGATTGGATTGGATTGGATCACTTAACGCTTGGGAGAGGACGAAACGTGTCGCGTTCCCTCAAAAAATCAGAAAACTTCTCTCCTCCTCTCTTCGTCAATGAGATGAGTATTTCTAATTCACCTAACTTGAACATCTTAGGAATTCGGGTATCCAGGTATCTTAGTTGGACAGATCACATCTTTGCTATTGCAAATGATGCCATGAAGTGCTTGGGATATCTGCATCGATGCAAGAAATACTTTACCCCACATAACCTAGCGCTGATTTACAAGGCTCATATCAGACCCAAACTTGAATTTAATTCGCATATTTGGGCAGTGGTAGGACTTACTGCATTGTCCGCTTCATACAAAGTTCAAAAAAACTTTTAAGCTCGTTGGTGATATAGCGATCACTTCTAAAATCGATTCCCAGGAGCATTGTCGTAATGTCGCATGCCTAACCCTCTTTTATCGCTACTATAACGGACAGTGTTCTAACGAAATCTCTGGTGTGATTCCTTGTGATTTTATCCCGTCTCGTGTTACCCGCGCAACGAGCCGGCTTCCCCCTTTTGTCATTGAGACAAGACCCAGCAATGAAGATCCGAGAATCTTTCTTGAGCCGAACCATACGAATGTGAAATAAACTACCATTTTCTATTTTTCCTGTTGACTATCGGCCGCAGTTGTTTAAGCAGAGTTTGCATCGATATCTCCACTCGACCTTCTAATTCCTCTTCTTCCACATCCCAATTTCCTGCCTGCCAAGACCGTGCTTAGCATTATAGAGTATCCCCTAAGCTTTGGCATCACCGTAAAAACAGAAGTTGAAATCTTCGTACCGTGTTACTTAATGAGGCGACTAATTGTATTATGTTTCGCTAAAAGAAGTATCGATTTTTGAGGGCTCCTTTAATCGATATTTTATTGTACGTTGCCACAACTCCACACGCTTCTTAGTTTACTTTGTCTGTAGTGGAACCATGTCGCGACAGGCTTTTTTACAGAAATTTTCAGATATTTATACGGGAAATCTACCAATATGGGGTCGCAATAAAAAACAATTTTCTAACGCTTCCCCACTCACAAAGACATTTTTCTACTATTCCAACGCTCTCGGCAAACATGCTTAAACAGGAATGAGCTGGATGCCAGTAATCAGCGCTTTCCAAGTGCTATCTGAAACAATTACGATTACGTAGTTCAAATGAAAAATGTAAAAAATGGGAAGAGTCTGTTACTTATTAAAATTATTCTTATGCACATTGTTATTTATTAAAAAATTACTTTCTTAGGGATAGTGCTTTTGTTGTAAACAATGTCAGAGGCTAGCAAGGCAGTGTCTTTGGTGCCCATTTATGAATCAGGAGATACAAATATTTATAGAAAATTGTCATCTGTATTTAAAAGATAGAGACAATCACACAAAATATTAAATTGGATGAAGCCGGGTAGAAGTCGGCATAGACCCATTCACGCTTAATGGCATTGAGTATATTATTATTCAAGTTTACTTTTATAAATCTTTTGAATTTTTTCAGTTCAACAAAACTATCGTCCCAGAAGTCATTGAAAGAGTAAAATCAAGTTTCTCTCGATATGGCATTCCATAAATTGTATGAAGCGGACAGAGGTCCCCAATTTGCGGGCTGCGAAATTCGATGGCTTCTCTAATTCTGGCCAAACGGGATGAGGTGCACGTCTGTATATTTTCTCCCCTGTGGGCGTGGATTAGTGACGAAAATTGTATTTGCGAAACCACTAGGATGTTGGATTGTGAAAATTTTCGTGCCAAAAATTGTGGCTCACTTGCGACATTTGTTAGGTTAAAATCTGCCGTTCCCTTCTTCCCTAATTTCCCTCCGCATAATTTCTGTGAATTATCCGATGAGCTTAGGAAATATATATATATATATATATATATATATACACTAGCTTTTGCCCGCGACTTCGTCCGCGTGGAATAGTTATTTTGGGCAGCCTTTTTTTATTTTTAGGATACTAATGTTGCATATAATACAAATACTGCAAACTGTAAATATCTTATTTTAACACATTTTTATAAACTTCGTTTTTTGTTTTTCCATCCTTCGAGCTCTGCTAGAACTACCCGCTAGATTAGATTTGCGTTTGCGAGGCATATCAGAAGCATAAATAATACGTCGAATAATAATACGCTTTCGCGACGCGTATATGTTTAGACGGCAAATGTTTAAGTATTCCGTTTTCCACACATGTCTCGGGTGCATTTCCTTACCATGTACATCTCTCCAATAAATATAGTAAGCATAGATAGATTTGTTTGGACTTCCATACGAACTTTCATTCCCTATTTCACCCCCATGTAGGTCGAAATTTCACAAACGCTTGAAAAAAAAGTTTATTTATTTCTTATCACGCGCCTAAATACAAAGTTTCATGGTTTTATCTTCAATAATGACGGACTTCCACACAAGCTTTCATCCCCTATTTCAACCCCAAGTCCTTTTATCGCGACAAAAGGTAGCCTATTTCCTTCTCCAACGTCTAATCTACCTCTGTACCAAATTTCATCAAAATCGGTTCAGGTTTAGGCGTGAAAGCGTAACAGACAGACAGACAGAGTTACTTTCGCATTTATAATATTAGCATGGATTAGTATGGATAGTATGGATATACAAATAGTAATCATTTTGAACGTGGCAGTGGGATCCTGAATCGAGCGTGAAAACGGTTAAGAGAATTTTAACAAATGCTGAGGATCCTTACTTAGCGTTACTTAAGCATCGTGCAACCGAATTTGACTGCGAATTTAACCCAAAAGTGCTACTAATTGGTCACAAATTGAAGACTTCATTACGTTGTGCGAAGCTGTCGGACAGTGCTTGGACAACATTTTCGTAGATGAAATCTGCTCTAAGTTACAATAAAATGAAGGCATCGAAGTCGCCCTCTACCAGAGTCAGTAATTGGGGCGAAAGTATTTATCAACGGTCTCAAAAGGTATAGGATTACTCAGAAATTAGCGAAGCAGCCAAGATCTTATTGGGATCAATTATTAAGCACGTCGTTCGCAGAAATCGAAAGTTTTCAAAATCTATTGAGACTGATTATTTACCAACAATTCTCAATAGCTCAAACAGAGGAATTTCACCGCCACTATCCACATTTTTCTCGGTCGAGGAGGGAACGAAAAGTGGCTTTGTTAAAAAATAACTTTTGATCCATATAATTATTAATTCTTATTGTACTTTCCCTTTGGGTTTGATATCCTCATGTGTTTCATGTAAAATGTTATCTCGCTTAAGGATATTCTCCTACGAAAAATTACAGTTTTCGAAAAAACTGTCGAAAAACTTTTTTTTCGTAAGAATATTCTTTGAGCTTTCTTTCTAAAGTGGCATAAAGCAAAACGTTAAAACTTTAGTTATTTTATGTTTTTCGCAATATTATATCTTAAAATATTGTCAGGTGACAACATTAGTCGACGTAGAGCTCCTTTATTTTTTGCTAATAATTTTCAATTAATTAATTGATACAGTCATCCTTCTAAATGTTGTATTATGGAAGTAGTGTTCACCTATTTTCCACATTGCTTACTAATTGAATCGCTTGGCTCGCAAACATTTATAGCGAATAAAAGCAGCAGAGGAGACAGACACAAATTGATACATATTCAAGATATATTTTTATTGTATATTTTTCATGAAAATCGAATCCAGAAATCTTATAAAACTTTAACCTGAAATATCTCGAAACTTCATTTTTCATACGCTTTGTGTTCAAAATATGACCATGTGACAGATTTTAACCGATTTTAATGACTTTATGTGCATAACGATCATCATACAATTCCCTACGATTTTGTAAGATAGATTTGTAGATTTTTCATTTTTTCAACAGTTACACCGATTTAAATAAAAAAATTCTACAACTTTGCGGTCTACCAGCAAATGTTTGCACTTTCGTTCGTTCGCTCGTAATTTCTCCACCGAAGGAATTTGTTTTTAAATTTTAGCAAATTTAGGAAAAGCAAGGCCGAAGATTTTCCTTCGGTCGCAGTTCTTAACATAAGCCAACACGTCCAGATATAAAGAAATTCGCAAAACATGGAACGAATGTGCAAGCATTTGCTAATAATTCAGAAAGAACCCTAGCGAAAGCTTCAAATTATTTCGTTCGCTTTTTGTCTTCTGTACAGACCGAAAAAATTCATTCGTTCGTTTGCTTTAATATTTGCTCTGCTTCAATGTGCGCCAACACCAAAAATGAACCTCATTTCGATTCAGAAAATAAAATTATTTTCAGGTTCTACAGGCAATAATAATAAAATATTTTTAACGAAAAAGAATTATTATTGAAAGTACCTGGATATCATGAAGTAACTTCCTCCTGCAGGCACTACGCCATTTGTTGCGATGGCAGACATCGATATAGCTGTCAACATAGTCTGAAAATTAAAGTGAGGTTATTTATTACCGCTTTATTTAATATTAAAATTATAAAACTTATTGAGGAATTGTTTTTGTGGTAATTGACGAAAAAGTGAAAAATTCCAACACAAAAAGCGAAAAATAATGAATGTTAGCAAATATGCAAACAAATCCTAACAATTGAAATAAAGTTATTGTTTTACAATTTAAAGAAATTATTGAAGAATTATTTTTTGTAGTAATTGCCGAAGAAATTAATAAAAAATTTCAACGCTTACAGCAGGTGTTGATCTGGCCATTTTGAATGTCTGAATCGAATAATAACGAAATGATATGACCAATATGACCAAAAGTATCAATGACCCAAATTTTGGCACATTATATCGGTCATCGACCAGTGTATTAAGCCTCATTCGTACTGGCGCAATATCTGGTACGGTAGGGATCAGAATTCTGCATAATACCACTTGAAAAAAATTTCAATATATTCATGAAATTTTAACTAGTAACTATAGTTACATATATTTAGTAGCGATTACTTGAACCAGGCCAGCGGGAGATGGAAGTATTCCATCAGGCATGCGGAATGCACCCGGCGGGGAATGGAAGTATACCATCAGGCGGGCGGAATGCATCTCATCCATTCCCTTTCGTAAGACAATTCATTTCTTTACATGCATGCTTTATAGTGTGCTTCCTCCTACAGGACCTGGAAGTGATGGATCATGGATCTCCGGAAATGTAGATGGAAGGGTTGCTTGAGCTTTTTGCTTTATCGCAGTTTTGTACTTATATTAGTTTTGCAACGAATAAAACCATTAATTACTCTACAACAATAATAATTACCACTATATTAAAAGGCACAAAAAGTTTGGAGAAATGAATACGACAGTTTAGAAAATTCCCAAACCAATCCAAATCGGGGAAAAAGCTAGAACTAACTGCAGTTAATCATGATTAATGTACACCTTCCAGCAAGCTTACCTGAGATCAACTTGGAAGGAATCCATGATTTTTCCATAACTGGATTAATGTTCAACTTCCTCCGAGCTTCTCCAAGATCAACTTGGAAGCAGTTCATGCTTTTTGCACTTATTTGACTTTTTTACCATTAAGTTTACTAGCTTCCAAGCACCTTCCTGGGGACCAAATTTCCCGCTGGGAGTGTAAATAACTGCAATTTTATTTGACAACAACCTATACTGCAGTTATATTAAAAAGCCTAACAAGTAAGTTTATTATTTATTTCGGGTAATTTCAATCTCTCGTATCTTATTGAGCGTTCTAGTACACATATTACATTTTCGAGTTTGAATGAAATTATGGAAGAAAGTAGAGCTTCCAGTTTTACACGTATTTCGAACTCGAGATATAAGAGATATAATCCTTCTCAGACTTCGACTGCATTTTTCACCACCCTCTCACCCTGCAACAAGTATTTGTTATTACACTGCTGCATAGAAGTAATCTCCTCCTTTCATTTCACACATCATATATTCCTACATCTTTAATTTTCCTCCCACTGAATGTAAAAGTAAGAATCTTACTAGGTCCGTGTATGCAAAACATGAGTTACACGAACTTTAGTAAATTCCGTGTAGTTCGAACTTTTGCAATACCCGTGTAGTTCGACCTTTTCAAGGTTTGTGTGGTTCGTGTTTTCAATACACGTGTAGTTCGGGTTCGTGCTTTTAAAAGCGAACTGATTCCAAGTTCGAACGTTCGTGTATGCGTGCAGTTCAATACATGTGTATAAATAGTATAGAGCAATAGAAATATTAACATAAGTATGCGAGTAGGTTAGTAAATAGCCGAATATACAAATAAATTCCTTATTATTTCAAAAATTGAAGGATAAAAAGCCGTAAAAAACCGTAAAAAACCATAAAGCACAATGCTTTTTTAAACAGCAGATTGAAGCATGAAAAAAGCAGCATAAAAATGAAAAAAAAACCGAAAGAATCGGTTTTTCCGGTTCTTTTACATCTCTAACCATCGCAAGACTTAAGGAATGTATGAATAAACCAATAAACTGAAGTGGCACTGTAATGGAAACACCCAAGACATAGCTATCATAGAAACTATCGTTATAATATTGAGCAGGCAGCTTTAGATTTCAATTTAGCAGTTTAGAACTAGAATGTTAACACAGGAGCATTAAGATTTGCAGATAATAGTAAAACATGTAAAAGAGGTAGATTGTTTTTCCTATGATGTAATAATGATTAACTAATACTAATAATACTTTATTAACTGCACATTTGAGTTACAATTCTCATTTGCATGTGCTACTCCTAAGAGAAAACTACCAACTAAGTATTAGAGAGCAGTTCAACCAAAGATTGCAAAAATGAAATCACATGAAGCATATCCAAAGTGAATTGACAAAAAAAAAGAAGTAGAAAAAACAGAAAACATGGATGAAAAGAGCAAAGTAGTGAAAGGTTTTATACTCAAGGAGAATTAAAGAAAACTAAAGCTTCTCTCTTGAAGTCGCCGAAATTTCTCAAATCCCAAATAGAAGACGGAAGACTATTCCACACCCTAACACCATCCATGGACTAGGAAAGTGCGTGAGCTAAATAAAGTGTGAAATCGTGGGAGAAGAAGCTGGAAGTTAGAAGGTAATTAGGACAGCAAACGTTTACAATTTTAAACACCAAAACACATAAGCGAAAAAAAATTACAGAAAGAACATCCCGGAATCAATTTGAAAACAGCAGAAACGTGATCGTAACGTCGAAGCCCAAAAATATACCGAGCACAAGCATTAAAGGCAACATTAAGTTTTTTACGACAGGCACTATGAACATTACAATATACAGCATCACCATAAGTTAAAATTGAAATAAGATATTCTCAAACAAAACAAGAAATATGTAATAGCAATTCAACGAAAACTCCTAACTGAATCGAATGCCATCTGGTTTCTGGAAGGGGGGAGAAAAATTTACTTCGATGGTGGATACTATTTCCGAGATGAAAACGGGCAAAAAGGCATGGGAATAATAACTGAAGGAAAGGTCCTGATGTATAAAATCCGTGTACATGTGATAAGCATTTGCACATGTGGGCAAGGGGAAAAGCGGGCAAAGAGAGTACCGTCTTCTTTGACGTTTTTCGATGTCATTTTGATGATTTCAAAGTACGAAGTCGTGTTTTTGTGAATTCTTACCTAAATTAGAAAGTGAAAGTTTTGTGAGAAGATGAAACATAGTGGCAGTTTGCTTACTGCAAAAGATAATTTTTAATAAAGGCCGAAAAACGTGGAATTTTTACCATGAAGTGCGATATCTTGTGTTGTAAAAACAATCGGCGATATTCAGCCGGAAAATCATTTTTCAGGGAAGATAAAGTGTTTAAAAAAGGGTTCTTGG
This sequence comes from Dasypogon diadema, assembly GCA_006980735.1. Lineage (NCBI taxonomy): Eukaryota > Metazoa > Arthropoda > Insecta > Diptera > Asilidae > Dasypogon > Dasypogon diadema. Next base: position 27,377 of record QYTT01087320.1, on the reverse strand, counting down.
TGTTTTTTAAAGAAATAATGACAAAATGTCCGTTGAAATTGAATAAATTAGTTGTAAAATTAAGTTTAAATTCACCCTTCTCGAATTGTTTACATTGTCAGTTCCCCGAGTTTTTATGTCGCCTTGCTTATCCAATGGCACCACCAAGAAAATTTAGTTGTAATTAATGGGGGCATCGGAAAAATTTTAACAAATAATTGTGAGATATAACAAAAAATTGTGAGATTCCGTGTGAAATAACAAATGAGTTAATAGGTCCATATAGGAAATTCTTTTCAAACTTTTGATTACTTTTGGTATTATCAAGCCTTTATGACAAAATAAAAATTGCTTAATTTTCTCGGGGTTGTGGCCTTTTTAGTTATTATTTCCATGCAAAAAGGTAAAAACGTGACGAGGTGGACAAAACTTTGGAAAAGAAAAATTTAAAATTAAAAGTGAAAACTGTGGTGAACAAAACTTTGGAAAAGAAAAATTTAAAATTAAAAAGAAAAGAAAAAAAATCTTAAAATAAGAAACTACAGGATTTTTTTGTGGTACCAGGATAAAAAAGCATAGCCGGAAAACAGCAAATTGCGAAAATCTGCCAAGAACCGAAGAGAGACCTCAAAGTGGGATCCTATCTGGTGACTAATCGAATAAATAAGTAGGTACTTAAGTTTTGCATCCTGAAATTTTTGAATTTGCATACTTTATATAAGCATTAAGCTAGGAGCGGCCACACTAAATTTATAGTAGCCAGGTTAATTTCAAAT
>QYTT01087320.1:10664-26602 GCA_006980735.1 Dasypogon diadema | reverse complement strand
TTGTACTAAGCGTGTGAAATCTGCGATTTTTCTACCGAATCATTTTCGGTTACCTTTCCAACGACACCTCAACCTCCTCTCTACCATTTCTAGAACTACCTATATATAAGTATACACGTATATATTAAGTCTACTCTCCATCCGTCTTACGAATTTTCGATCAGGTCACGTGTCCCTGACGCGAGTTTAACATTTTTTACCCATTACAAAAAAAGTGTACAACGCCGCTAAAGAAGTTTTCACTTCAAAAATCTTAAAATAAGAAACTACAGATTAAACAGCAAATTGGGAAAATCTGCCAAGAACCGAAGAGAGACCTCAAAGTGGGATCCTATCTGGTGACTAATCGAATAATTAAGTAGGTACTTAAGTTTTGCATCCTGAAATTTTTGAATTTGCATACTTTATATAAGCATTAAGCTAGGAGCGGCCACACTAAATTTATAGTAGCCAGGTTAATTTCAAATAAAGAATTGGAATGAAAATAGTTGGGGCCTTGTTTACCTCAATAAAACCCGGTTACAGCACTACCATCCGTATAAATATTTTTGTTATTGTTTCATGAACATTTATGTTCTAACATATATGTTTTATTACTTGAGTTAGCTTATTCCTTATATGTTCTTATATTTGCTGTTCGACCTACCTTATTTAGTTTTTGATTCCTTACTTATCTTTTCCACAAGTTTATGTCTTAACTTTTCTCTATTTTCCTTCTGTTCAGAGAGTGCCGTGTCTCAGCGTAACTTGTCTTTTCCGCATATAGTCTTTTTAGCAGCAAGGAATTGAATTGAATTCAAAATCCATAAGAACGTTTGTTTTATTTATTTTGGTTTTCTATACTTCAGTTCCACTTTTCGATTTTTTTATTACAGTCCAAAAATTAATATTTAACTTTAATTCAAACTACTGGAAATTAAAAAATGTGGGGAGGTACGTATATGCTAGAATTAAATGAAAGTTAATATTCTGAAGATTTGAGAATACGTTTACAATAGTAGTGAACTTTTCGAGAAATATAATTATGTTTGCAAGGACAACATATAATTGTACCGGTTCTGCTTATAGAATTATAAGGGGACAGTGTCAGCCTAAAGTTTAACTCCTTCTATAACAACTACCTTAATAAGTTTGGTCTAGCGTTTGTAATATCTTGAAGGAGTTATGTCGATTTATGTATGTCCGTCTGTCCGTCCGTCCGTCTGTCAACATGAACGGGCGAACGGAGCAACGTAGAAAGCTAAAATTTGGTATGTGAGTTTGTTATTTTATTTGTGAGGTTGAGTTTGTTGATGAGCTGAATCGGCCCACAGAAACATAAAGTTAAAAAGTGACCAGTCCAGTACATTGAAACTCTGGCGGCAAACTCCACTGGAGACAATTCATCGTCGGCGTGTAAAAAAATTTGATGGTGGTGCTTCCACAAGCATTATAGTCATGACATACAAAAGTTTATATTGCTTTCCACAAGTGCAATTTAACTACGCTCTTCTCACTAAATCACGTATTCAAAAGTGAATACGCATCACACATAAATATTACAAAATGTCTGAGCAATTTCTACAAAACAAAGCCATATTTTCATTAGTAATGTCTGAAGTATTTTCTTTCTTTCTAAAATACGAGTGTAACACTTTATTTAAAAAAAAAATAGATTTCTAATGCACCAAAGTCTTTATTTCAGTAAAAGACAATCGCTCGACTAATCATAATTTCCTTACGAACTACGGCTTATATACTATCTATCGCTGGAAGTTTACTGAAAAGGCGTATTAATGATGAGTGGGGATAATTTTATTATATAAGTAACTCATCAACCTGAATGGAAAGTCAGTGGCGTGCTACAGGAGTAGTTAATTAAATGCAAAATACATCGAATTTTGTATTTAAAATAAATTTAAAAAATCTTTCTAAAAGTGTATTTAAATATAAACACAAAGTATTGTAAAAGCATTTAAATATCTATTTTAAATACTTATACCTAAATACTTCCCAGCCCTGTATATACATAATACCAATCCCCAGCGTTCCACCGAAAATGAATGTATTTGGAGGAGGGGAACCCCTCTTTACTCCACAAACAGTAATTTCATTATAACTTGTGTAACAATAAATGAAAGTTTGTGAAATTTGGTCCACTGCTTCTTTATGGCATTTGAAAGGGGTGGTGAAAGTTCTACCAATATGCAATGGAAATAACACGCCTTTTACCTGAAGACGTTTAACACAAAAAAATTTCCCATATTTGTTTTTATTGAAAGCCAATAATTTAAAATGCCTATCAAACCAAGCTAGAAAAGAAGAAACTTTAACAATCAAAGAAGACAAATTCTTTTTTTCTTGTCTATTAATTTCTTATGTTTTTTTTGTATTTTTAACATCTTATTGAGTTAGAGGTTCGCAACTATAGAAACAAAACAAAGAGGACTAGATGATATTAGGTCCGGATTAGGAAAACTCGACTTTACCTTACTTACGCTCTATTTTATTAATCCAAAAAGAGAGAGTGCAATTTCATTTACCGGGTGCATATATACCAATTCATTGCTGTGAACTTAGCTACAGTTTAGGACTATCATACATTAAGGCCCTTTCTAAAGTAATTGTTAATACCTTAAGTACATTACAGATGAGAACTTAAATATTAATAGATTTTTTCTATAATATTGGGGAAGCAGTTGCATTAGAAGTAGTTTATATTAGTTGCATTTTCTGTGGGATTTCTCGGAAATGTTTTATAAATGCGATTATATTATGTTTTACTGAAGATTAATAATACTTCTTATACTACTTATTTAGTTTCAAGACGATCTAAGGATTAATTTCTGGAAAAATCTGTAAGATATAACAACCCAGAGAAACTGCAGCTTTGCTCTTAGTGGAGAAGTTATTCTAAGGGGATAGCATTTTTTAAATATGTAACTTACAAAAAGTAGCAATTGCAACAGTTGAAAAATGGAGAAGAGCACTTGATGGAAACCAGGTTTCAAAAATCAAAATTGAAAATTTTTTTCTCTTGTTTAAATTCCATAAAAAAGGAAAATTTTTTGAAGATGGAAATAGAAGTGCCACCTTTTGAAAAAAGTCGGGAATGTTTCGATTTCGACGGTACGGCCATCTCATAGAACGACTGTTAAAGCCTAGTCGATCTACCCATGAACATTCAAGAAAGCTTTCAAAAAACTTGCCTTTTATCAGCTTCTTTTTAATTACAAGCATAAACAAATTTCGGCTGTTTCATGGAACTTAAACAAGGGGAAAAATTGTTTAATTTCGATTTTTGAATGTATGCTTGTTGCTGAACACAACGCACACGAATATCAATTGAACGCTGTTTAATCAGTCTTAATTGCAAAATTTGTTAAATTATGTATGAATTATATCACGTTCACGTGCTTGCATAATTATTCATTTTTTGCGATTTTCCGCTTTAGGGTCATCTAACAAAGCTAACTAATAAGAATTTAAAATTGCCGGATATTACATTATATTTGTTACATTTAGTTATTGTTGAATTGTTAAATGAATTCTGTAAAATTTTCAAGATTTTTAACCTTTGAGTTCAAGATTTTCGTGTTGATTTATTTGCTTATACAGCGTGTTCCGTATCAGGCTAGTACCAAATACGTCACGTTATTGCTCATGATGAGCTGATTAACAAATTGTATGGGCATTTTGCCAGGTGAAGCTTTGTTTCAGAGATAGGGGCTATTAATGCTGAATCAATAAATTATTGACTTTGACAAACAAAATTGCTTATATCTTCCTAGAAATCTGGCCAATTGGAGCAAAAATAGTTTTAAGCAATAGCTAATGGAAGTAACTATTTCAAACTAGTAAGCCTTCCTGTTATTTGTGTCAGTAGAAAAAAATAGCTGTATTGTTTTTGGGAAAAATTGCTTTAAATTTAAAATTCCGAGTAAAATCCTTTTTATCACAAATTTTTTTCATTACCGACATTTGGTTTTTTAGTTAATACAAAGCTACCCCCATCCCTTTTCAGGTAGTAGTTTCATGCACATTACAACTCAAAACTAATAAAAATAGGTATTCTAACAAGAAAAGGAGATATACATGTAATACTCCTACCATGGAATCAGGGAAGAAAAGAAAGTAATGAGTATGTAGCGAATTTTCTGCTGCTGCTTATTTTTATATATTCTGAGCCATTCCCCCAACTGTGAAAGCGCCCTTTAGGAACGCACCAATGCTGAGTGGAAAAGCTCTTTTGCAAATATAAATAAGTAAATGAAATCAAATTTTACATTAAAATTGTATTTGGACAATATTCCAAATAGTAACTTCTGCATTGAATAAATTTGTAGAAGAGGAAAGTATTCATTTTAGGATATGGAAATCAATTTTATATGAAAATGCTGAAGGTTCAGATGATGATGATCTTACAATTTTAATTAGGTAAATTTTAAAACGCTCTCGTATTATTATGGCAGACGCACAGAATAACAAACGCACAAATACATTAATAAGTCAAATAAATTCTTGGAGAAGGTCAGTTTTTTGAATGAGAAGTAAATTTTCTATTTTTAGGATAAAAGGCCGGAAAATCGTCTGGAGAAAATCAGGCACAGCATTGAACAAAAAAGAAAATCGGACACTCTGAAATGTGCTGGTGGTGAAGTAATGGTCTGTGGGTGAATGGCAAGCAGTGGTGTATAAAAATTAGAGTTCACCATGTCTACCATGAACCAAACTGATATGACTACCCAAAGATTTTAAAGTGGAATTTAAAATCAAGTGCTGAAAAATTTCAAGCACACATCGGATATTGAGAGGTTATGATTGCTTAATAATATTGCAAAACATGCATGCACCACCACAATTCTCCAGAATATTTATGAGATCTACTATAACGAAGAATTCGTCAATATCACATTATTTTGAAGAATGTGTTGAAAAATGCTTTGTAGCAATTACAAGACAACATTAGTGCTCAGGAAACCTCAAATCTTGCGTATTCTAGGCAAATGAGATTGCAGGAAGTCCTCGAAAGAAAAGGATGTGCAACTGGTTATAAAATCTTAAGTTAATTAATTATTTATAGTTTTAACTTGACTGTATGCAGACTATTTTACCGAATTTTCATGACCTTTGTTGTAGCTTTACCTATATTTACTGATAATAAGCCTCCGATATTTAAGTGCAGCCATAAAGAACTCATATAATGCATCCCAATTTTTCCCATTCAACAGATCAATTGCGTTATCCCTTGTTTTTCTTTTCTGAGGTATTGCCTAAGCTCAGGGGGCCACCCTATGATGCACACAGCACAGCTCAGTCGTAAGGAAATTAGGGAAAAGGAGATTGGGGAATTTTAACCTGACAAATGTGTAACGAAGTGAAATTCCCGGCTGGGAAATAAGCACGCTTTCGGCGCATTTAAGAACTCCCTCCGCCACAATTGCGAAATTCCTTAATAAGAAGGAATAATATTGAAGGGGCAATGAAAAAAGTACGGTGCGACCCAGGATTTGAGCTTGATTCCCCTGGTGAAGAAACCTCCGGCAATGAGTAAAATTTTCCTTCCAATATAATTCGCACGAGAAATTAGAAACGAGAACATATAAGCTGCGATTCTGACCAGGCAGATTATCCGGTCTAGAACTCTCCCTTCCCACCAGTCCGATCCGAAATTACATTCCAGATGACTAGAGTGTGCATGGCTTGCCCGGCCACCTAGTTATTCTTTTTCCTGTCCACGACCAGTAGGTTAAGAGCAGCCAAGCTGTTCGGACCGAGTACGCGCGTTGAGCGGAAAAGTCTAAGGGTTTAGCTTCTAAAGTAAGGGCAGTACATCTGCTCGGGCTGAGTACGCGTGTTGAGCGGAAAGGTCTAAGGGTTTAGCTGCTAGAGTAAGGGCAGCACATCTGCTCGGGCTGAGTACGCGTGTTGAGCGGAAAGGTCTAAGGATTTAATTTCTATTTAAGTAGGCTAAGGGCAGTCTATCTGCTCGGGCTGAGTACGCGTGTTGAGCGGAAAGATCTAAGGATTTAACTTCTAGATTTAAGTAGGCTATGGGCTGTCTATCTGCTCGGGCTGAGTACGCGCGTTGAACGGAAAGGTCTAAGGGATTAGCTACTACATATAGGCGGACTCAGTACGCGTAAGCTGGAACAGTCCTAGGCTTAGATTAGAGTAAGGATTCTAGTATTAGTCTAGTAATAAGCAACCGAATTGTTAGTAAGCTAAATAAAGTCGATTCTAAGAGTAACTCCGAGTTTGAACCGAACCGCCCCCTACTCTCTCTAGCTCCGTAAGTTGCTGGCCATCCTCCATTGAGTCTACCCAGGCATTGTTGTTGTGACGTTTCCCATCACCGTACCGACCAGAAAATCAAATTGCGTTGGCGCCCGAGTTACCGAGCTACCCGATACCGACCGGTATACCGACCACAACGGGAAACAACGTCACAAATGTTGCGAGAGAGCCACGATTTTTTGGCATGCATTTTTACTGTGCAACATCCCAGTGGCTTCACAACAACAATTCTTGTCAGTAAGACTGCCTCAACCGCTGGTACCCAGAAAAATCGCAGTGTCCTGGGATTCGAACCCACGCCAACAGGGAAGAAACTCTGCGGACGTGTGCCTCATCCCGCCTGACTACCGGCGTGGGTAGCGAAATGGGATGTTAAAGTTCTGCTAGTAATGGACAACGGCAGAGACAGTAAACTAAATCTTCTTCTACTTTCAGGTTACATAGAGAGTATTGCGATATTTCTGATATTATGTACCCAGGATTTCCATCAAAGCATAACAAGCACAACAAGCATAAAAATTATTTATAGACAGAGTATTAGCAAAAATGACTTACTAACACCTTGGCAGTCTGGATTTCATTCGCATCACAGTTGTAAAACAGCTATGATAAAAGTTACCTCAAATATCTATGAAGCTCTGGATAATGACAATTTGACAGTCCTTATTTTACCCGACTTTTGCGGTAGCCTCCTTAAAAGATTGGTGATGCTTGAGATCGAAACTTTGTCTTAATTAACCTCTCCCTGTTTCATCATGATATGGCTCTTAGTAAGTATTCATTGCAATGCTTATCTTTTTCGCTTCTCTTTTCTTTTTTAGCCTTATATATTAATCTATATATTAATTATACAATGAAAGCTCCCGGTTCCGTATTTCAGCCACTTTTTTTATATGGAGTTTCATCGAGCTTTTCTTGAAATTTTATAATGGCAACACTGATCCGCATCAGTTCGGGGTTGTGTTCATTGCTTTGGGTTTGCGTTCCTGGGTAACTTTGGTATTAAGTTCGGTGTTTGCCTCCGATAAGTATACAATACATGGATTTATTGGAACTTTTTCTCATTTCTTCTATTATTTTAGCCAATTATTGCATAGTATGGATCTGTTCAAGATTGAAGTTTTTGCAGTAACTTTTAAGGGCTAAACAGAAGACACAGAGAAATGTCCATTTCTGCATGAGAGGATTAGGAGGTGTCCCCTGCAAAAAAAACGCGCCTCTTGCCTTACCTTTAGGGTGGTGTGGAAAAAGGCTTGAAATTTAAGGTGCAAATTAAGGGAACATATAAAAACGTTATGCCACTCATATTCAATTTGTGCAATTGCACAGGGGTCTCCTAGTATACATAAATTTTTGAAATGCAATTTGTGTTATTATTTAGTTCATTCTATTTTTTTTCTTGGTTACCTTATGTAATGTGATGACCGCAAGTAAAAGTATTAACCCAAAGTGAAAATGCAACGCAAGCAAATTGTACCATGCACGCATGGGCAATGACAATGCTTTCATTGTAAAACAACAAACATTCGGTCACCGACCTGTGCACTAAATATTGTTGTTCATGGTAATTAGGTTAGCAATTTATTGTAAGCTAAAATTTTGTATAAATATCAGGGTAATTTGTTTAATAAATCGAAAGATTAATCCATCAGTCAACGGGTTTTATTCTTTCAAAGCGGCATTCTGCCATACCAACTAGGAAGACGCACTAACTGCCCCCTTTAAAATAAAAGCGTATTGGACTTAATCAAAGCGGCACTTTAGCCAACACCCAGGTGCGGCAGCATTCTGCCAGTTACGATTTCTCATTTTGAGAAAAGATAAAAATATCGTTTAATATGAATAGGTCGTGGGACATCTTTACAAATGATTCCTTTGCATTTCTTCAATTTCTTCTTTCTTTTTTTATTATAACATGTAATCAACTGAGGCTACACTCTAAGGTAGTATGTTAATGGATTAAATCTGTATGTTATCTTTGTAACTTTTCTAAATAAATATATAAAATAAAATAAATAATAAAAGCATCCCAAAAGTAATTTTAGGAATTTGAAGGACTAGAAAAGCTGTAACTAATATTTAAAATGAAGAAATCTTCTTTACCACTAAAACTCTACCAAGCAATCTTTCACTTACCACACAGCAACAGCACAGAACTATAAGAAAGCCAAAAATAGCCCCAGCCGTACCAACAACCCATGTTAAGCGGATGAAGAGTATTACACCAAATATATTTTGGATGCAAGGCAGATATACTCCGATAAGTGTTCCTGAAAGTAAAACAAAACAGATTATTACGGTAAAAATTATATGTAGTATAATATAAAATCGTACCCATTCTCGCTGCTGGAGCGGGTGGCTTTGCATCCGGGTCTGTTGCAGCAGGTATTGTGTTTTCATAGTTTGCCAGCGATGATATAAATGTTGATATTCGGGGTCGCGTATCCAGTTCATCTTCATAAAGAAATAGATTGGCATCGCAACTAGACTTTTTGTTACTCCCCATAAATGGTTGTTCGTCAGTAGTATCTGGGAAAGGATAAGTGAAATATAGTATCAGAATTGAGACCTTAAATTATAAATTGATTTGTAACTAACTAACTAACTGAGTGGATACAGATGAGTTATATTTCTTAGTGTCTTTGCGTTATTCATTTACAGCTTTATAAATACAGAAGAGATGGTGAAACTCCATTGAATGTGTATTTCACATTTTCCTAGTTGATAAAAGTGGTAATATAAGAGAAGTATTCTGTGGTGCAGGGTGAGAACGTCGAGTATGCCTCAAACGAACACTGTTGCAAATGATTCTAACGCTTCCATGCATGGAGATTTTAAAATTCTGCTATGCCGAACAGAAAAAAGGCGCATTGCTTGACATTTGTAGGTCGACACATGAGTTCAGCATAAGGTTTCTTGGTTTAACAAAATGATGATCATTGCCTTTTGTCCGTACTCTAAAAATATTAAGATTTTTGCCATTTAGAGTGACCGGACTTAAAACAGAGTCGAAGCATCTACCATAAGTGTCGCATCATATATTTTTAAATAGGACTTTATTCCAGAGAGCTCTGCTATAAATTTGCATTTTGCATTCCTTTTCGAAAATCGCTTACATTTTTGGCGAATAAAAATACAACGTTGAAATTCTCAGTTGCCATTTAAACAGGAGGGAAAAAATGTACGATTTTTGAATTCTTCAAGTAAATCTTAATTGCCTCCGAAATATGATTCATTAAAGCATTTTAGAAAAAAATTAATATAGGGATGGGAGTAACAAACTTCCTAAAAAAATAACCCCAAGTCAAAATACTGAAAACGACATCTATAATATTAAAAGTGTTGCGAAGTCCAAATTAGCTAATATCTTTGCTGGACCTCTCACAACATTTATTCATAAGTGCAAGGCCCTAGAACTTCGATTGCGGTCATACGCAGTTCCATTCAGAATGGAAAATTGCAAATCAACTTCAGCAAGCAGAGCTTTCTAGGTCGATGCCTACATTAAGCAACTTTGCAGAGCAAAAGTCCCCGATTTCTCAACGGTGAACTATAGAGTAAGCGAGTGCGCCTCTTCGATTAAGCGAAATCAGGCAGGACGTCCAGCACTTTCTAAAATAAGGTCCGTTCAATTGTGGGGAGTCAGTATTTGATTTGAGAGGGGTTCGGTGATAACTTGGTTGTGGTCTCAGGCGCGATACACGTATAACGTTAAGTGAATATTTTTATGATTCGTAAGCAATAAAATACAATAAACTATTAAAATCAATGAGTGTTTTCCCAAATAAAAAGTTCCAGCGGTCATGGCACTTGGAGGTTACATTATTAAGTGCTCCGGTGTCACATGAAATTGTGACGACCACGGAGGAACCATAACATTTAGGCGCGAAACGTGAAAATCTCTAAGTTCTCTTTGTGCCCAATTATAAGAACTAAAAAAGAGAGTCAATGAACGAAGTGAGTGAACTATAAAAAAAAACACTTAATTAAGAAAAACTAAGAAAAAATCTTCAAGAAAATAGAAAAGCTATATAAAAAGGGTTAGCTGATGCTAAGCAAAAAAGTGTGTTCGACACCTTTGACGTGTTCAGGTGTTTGGATAACACGGACCTTAGTTGGAGTAATAGCGACACCATAACATCAAGCGAGTTAAAAGAAGGACTACTACCGAAGGAATCAATAGGATAACTCATATAGAAGGAAATCTACCCACCATATCGGTTGCAGTTGAGGTTCCCAAGAATAATCACTAGACCGCGACCACATTCAGTAGAATAATGCGTTAATTTATTTGTAACACCTCTTTGGAGTTTGATGATTACATACATAAGTGATGTAGTTCAAACCCCAAAAGCTTTCAAAATTCCTACGAGTTCTTATTGAATGATTGAACAGACATCATCTGCTCCGAATAGCACATCGTCGACGTAAAATTTTTTGTGTAAAATGTCTGATCCTGGACATTGAGCTTTTTTTATCAGGAAGCTGAAGTAGTGCTATAGGTGACGGTAAGTAAACGATACTCCTTGAGAGGTAGAGAAGTGGATAAAAAGTGCATGAGAACTTCGAGATTCTATCTTTGTTCGGTATGTGATTTAACTGATATTCTTCCATAAAGGAATTATACATTTCTCGAAGTGGAGGATTAAGTTTAAAGCGACGTTCCACTGGATTAAGGCATCGAATTGCATTCGGTTCTGATTCACCTAAATTAATGAAGTCCACGAACCACGTATCGTCCGTCTTACTGTCGGAGAGTTGTTTCTTTATAAAACTGTTCACATGCTTCATCCTCCTTTCTAAATATAGGCTTCCGATCACGGAGTATATTAAATATCAGAAAAGATGGACTAGGAAACAACTACCAACCAAAAAGCACAATTAGATAGTGGTTAAGGCCCGGAAAAATTAATAATAGCGGGAGCCGAATCGAAGCACGTCTACTCAATAGCTACCATACTACATACATACAATATTTAGAGACAATATGAGTGACATTTTACGAAGATATTTAGGTAATAAATTTAAGATAGGACTTTACACAAATTTAAGCGATTATGATTACAATCAGCTACAACAAAAATTAATTTCATTATGTCCGAACCGTACTACTTTCAAATTCGTTAAATACAGTCACTTTGCCACAAATGTGGAAGATGAAGAAAGATTGAAAAAGCAAATAGCATTATTCCATAAAAATGAAGTAGGACATTCCGGGATTATCCCCAACCATGAAGGAATGAAAAAGAATATTTACCATCCAAACCTCAGAATAGAAATATGGAAAATCATAATAATATAAATACAGTTTAAAAGCTTTTCTCGCATTTTGCAAAAATTCTCTCGATTGCTCTCATAAATCCTGATGCAAAGAAACCGTGTTCCCACCGACCATAAAGTTTTTTAGACAATTCCACAATTTTTTCATACTGGCAATTTTGCCCTTTTCGTTTAAATGAGCTTCTCATGAGAGAAAGCTTTATTCCTGCGCCAATAGCTGCGTTCTTTTGGCAGCAGAGTACAGAGTTGTCATACATTAACCGGGTTAAATTAACTCGGTTATTTAACCGAGTTAAAAAGCTTACTGGGTTATTTAAGTCTTCTACGGGAAAATAGATGGCGCTTATTGAAAGTTTTTGTGTTTAAAAGTTTATTTTGCTCACCATAGCAATTAAAATATACACAAATGTGGGCCAAACTGACATTAAGATAATTTTCAAGTTAATAACAGTCGTTACTTATCTCGGGTTTGCTTAAAAAGAGGAAAAGAGAAGAAGAAGAATTCGCTATGCACTCCATGGGTTTCAACCGTTCATTTGAGCTTTCATAACTCTGTTGCCCAAAAGCACACAGCTAATATTCAAATCCAATCCAAATTAATTTTTGGTTGCGTTTCTGGATAACTTAGTTAAATTGGGCTTATGCGAAAATGAATTCCTGTGGGCTCAAAATAGATTCGAATTGACTTTTAAGGATCTATTAAATCAAAAGAGACAGAGAAAAATCCATTCCTCAAGTCATGAATTTTTTCCAAAATAACTTTAAAAAGGTACTTTTTTATGTAGCTTCCCCTATCACAATTACAATAATTATTCTATATTATAGGCCTGTTTAAAATGCATTTTCTGCAGTCGACTAGAATTTCTACGCGTATAATTAATGTATATGGATATATTTCTAATCGTGATGTGGAAATCTATGTGAAAATAGTATTTTCTGTTAAATATTATAGAAATCTTTGGAAATTTTCTTCATTTACAAAGTTCACCACACGTGTAGAAATTGCAGCACGCTACAGAAATTGCAGTCATGAAGAAGCCTATACTCTCTGCACTATAGAAAGGCCTGTTCGAGAATTCAGTTTCTATAGTGGATTGAAATTTCTACGCGTGTAGATAACTTATATGGAGAAGAATTTTCTGTTAAGTATTATCGTTATTTTCGATAAACTTCTTCATTTACATAGTTAACTATACGCGTAAAAATTGCAGACGACTGTAGAAACTGAATCATCAAACAGGCTCATAATCTATAAAAATGTCATAATCTAAATAGCTAACTACACGCGTAGAAGTTGAATTCGACTGCAGAATATGCGGTTTTGAACAGGCCCTATAAGTTAAATATACGTGTAGAAATTGCAGTCGATTGCAGAAATGCATTCCTAAACAGGTTTTATGTCATACTTGATATATACGATGTTGACTAATATTTTGAAGACTTTATGCAGTTTTTTTAATTTATATATTGAATTTTCTTCTTCGTATATACACCAAAATGACAATATCCTCAACACTTTTAGGGGAAAATGCGATTTAAAATTAATTTGAAGATAATGCATTCACAAGCATAAATTACAAATTTCTTATATAAGTGAGTTCTGTGTAAATAGTTTTCATGTCAAATACGTTTTTACAAATGTAGTTTTCATGTCAAATATGTTACGCCTTATGTTACGTGTATGTAACAAGCATAAAACGCTGTAGGAAATATATTTCACACAGCCTAAAAAACTTATGATATTAAATGAGACATCACCAACTGGAAGCAATCTACTTCTGCTGTACGCGGTCATTTGTCGTGTTCAATTTTATGATCGCTGCATATTGCATTTTACCGCGTTCCGTGTGAGGTTTGATTACAGAAATGGCTTACACTTACCGCTACCGCGTTGGTCTGAGTATCACTGAACACGGTAGCGGTAGCCGTCGCAATTACTATACCGTCACCGTTCTCGCTACCATGTCGGTGTGCGCGGGTTAGCTGGCAGTTTAGTTTACTGCTAAGCTGTCATATTATAATATAGTAATATACTATACATACATAATATACAGGGCTTTGTACGTATTTTGATTTGCATGACTGTAGATTTTACTTGCAAGACTTCAATTCATATACATATGTATGAACTTCAACCTATTTTATTCTACACGAATTTTAGATATGAGTTTCTTCAATTTATTAATACAAATGTGTTCTCTAGAAAAGACCTAAATGACTTGAGACCACCTGGCGACTATAAACAGTTAAACTACTCTGTTACAGTATTCGATAAATATCCATTACACTTAAGATTTTTGAATAAATCTACATGAACGTAAACATTTCTCTAAGATAGATCTCGTAAGAGCAACCAACTAGATTCCCGTGGTCTCAGAGGACATCTTGGAAACAGTCGTGATAATAAATTTCGGCTTATTCGAATTCACTAGAATGCCTTTTGGGCTTAAAAAAGCAGCCCAAACCAAAAGGTTTATAAATGAAGTTTTTGCCAGCTTGGGCTACGTTTTCGCCTACGTGGACGACATTCTCTTTGGTAGCCACTCTGAAGAAGAACATAAGCAGTACCTTCGACTCCTTTTTTCCTGACTGCAACAATATTTAATCACAATTAAGCGACCGCGTTGAAGCTATTAAGGATTTTACAAAAACTTCTACTGTTAAAACGCTCCAACGTTTTCTTGGAATTGTCAACTTCTATCATTTTTGCCACATCTTGCGCACATTTCCTCTCCCCTTTACGATTTGCTTCCAAACTCTGCCCTTAAAAGTAAATCCAAATTAGCTTTAAATGGTCGGATAAACATGATGATGCTTTTAACGAAATAAAAACAAACAAAAGAACGCTTCTTATGCATCCAAATCCCAATGCAAGACTTGGTTTGTGGACAATAATGCTGTAGGCATGGTTTTACACCAGCTAAACATGGGACAATGGCAATCTTTGGGATTCTTTAAAAAAACTGCATCCTGCAGAGAAAAAGTGCTCAACCTTTGATCGAGAACTGTTAGCGGTATACTTAGCAGTCAAGCGACTTCGACAAGTTTTAGAGGGAAAAGCGTTTACTATTTTTACTGATCATAAGCCACTAACCACAGCTTTACATGACAAATCAGAAAAGTTTTCGCGGCAAGCCAATCATTTAAAATACATTGCCCAATTCACGAATGATGTACGATATGTAAAAGACTCACACAACATCGTACCTGACACTCTTTCAAGAGCTTGCATAGATTTTGTAGGCGCTACGGACAAACTTTGTCCACAAAGTATATTTGAAAAGCAAAAGGATACTATCCGACCTTGAAAAAGAAGAACGAAAATACTCTCTTTCACTCAGAAAAATATTTATCCCTTTAGAAGACGTACGTCTATGGTGTGAGACATCAACAGGAATTAACTGTACTTGCATATCTGAAAGCCTAAGAGGCATAGCTCTCAATGCTATCCATAACCTTTCACATCCCAGTATCAGAGCAACAAGAAAACTTTTGGCCGATAATGAATAGATATATCAACTGTTGATCAAGAAATGCATCTCATGCCAAAAATCTAAAGTGAACTGACTCACATTTTCATCGCAGGGAAAATTCGCCGCACCGACTGTAAGACTTGAACATGTCCACATGGACATATTTAGTAGGTCCTCTTCCTCAGTCTCATGGTTATACACATCATTTAACTTTAAAAGACAGATTTACGAACTGGGCGGAAGTAATCCCAATTAAAAACATTCTTTCTTTCTTCACAATTGGATGATATCACGCTATGGTGTCCCAAAAAAGCTCACAATATAGCAAGGCACACGGTTTGAGTCTTCCCTGTTCAGAGAGCTTTCCGACATTGAATGATTTCACTGGCAACTGAAGATTGCAATTAGAGCCTCAGAAAACCCTAAGAAATGGTATGAAAAACTCCCTTGGATACTCTCAGGGATACGGTCTGCCGTCATGGAAGACTTATATACCTAATTCTAACCTACAGATTTGCTATATGGCCAACAATTACGTCTACCAGGTGAACTAATAGTCCACAACGCACAAGGAAAATAAAAGAAGCTATACAGCAAATTCGCTGTAATGCGAATTATAACAGGCGAAAGGCATTTTCAAGTAGTTAACAAGAGTGTCAAAACGACGTTAAGAGCATAAGAGACTAAAATATATTTCGCTAAGTCTATCTATTTTTAATAATATATCTAATGCCTGCTTTTGCTTCACTGAACATTTTGTTCAGCCACTGTCACTGCACGATTGTAAGAGCAAATGAGAAAGATATACTGATTGCAAAAATTGATCCCATGATTCTTTAATGGAATGCTTTAGGGCGCTCCGGCCATAGTATTCAAGTCATTGCATGAGATAGCAAATTGATCAGTCAA
>QYTT01087320.1:0-10644 GCA_006980735.1 Dasypogon diadema | reverse complement strand
CACACAACATCGTACCTGACACTCTTTCAAGAGCTTGCATAGATTTTGTAGGCGCTACGGACAAACTTTGTCCACAAAGTATATTTGAAAAGCAAAAGGATACTATCCGACCTTGAAAAAGAAGAACGAAAATACTCTCTTTCACTCAGAAAAATATTTATCCCTTTAGAAGACGTACGTCTATGGTGTGAGACATCAACAGGAATTAACTTGCATACCTGAAAGCCTAAGAGGCATAGCTCTCAATCCTATCCATAACTTTTCACATCCCAGTATCAGAGCAACAAGAAAACTTATATCTTCTAAATACTTTTGGCCGATAATGAATAGATATATCAACTGTTGATCAAGAAATGCATCTCATGCTCATGTAAGAGCAAATGAGAAAGATATACTGATTGCAAAAATTGATCCCATGATTCTTTAATGGAATGCTTTAGGGCGCTCCGGCCATAGTATTCAAGTCATTGCATGAGATAGCAAATTGATCAGTCCATTTATTAGAGGTCAGTAGTAAAAACCGAAAACTTGAACGAACCCAATTTCCACGGTTTACATTAAATCGCCATTTTGTAACGTCACTCTGAATATTTTGTTTGCAGAGATTTTCAGTGTTGACGATTTTGCAATGAGTGACGTAAATTTAAGTGCTAAAATGAACACTAATATTTAAAATAAGCGCTGATTTTATTACATTAAAAATTCCATAAAAAAATCACGTCTCTTTTGCTCGCTTCCAATTGGAATGCTACCAAAACAATGTATATTCTTCCTCTGGTAAAGATTCAAGCTGCATTTATCTAGAGTGACGACACGAAACATTGGTCAAATCCAATTTATCAATGAGAATTATTTGTGAGTTGATTGTCGGAGTTGTCCAGATAGGATCGAATATCTATTGTCTACATTTCTACATAGATTACATTCTCTACGTGGATTATTGCGACGTAGACTACATCATTATTTACGCATCGACAATGGCATACTTTACGTTGTGTAGACAATTTGCCCATCACTGCTAGCAACGTTAAATTTTGATGAATAACTTGACATAATTAGTCATAGTGCTCTAAAACTTGCATTGTTAAAATTTTAATGAAGTGCGGTAGAATTAGTCAACACTATAGGTAAGGTCAGTCCAAACTGCATATATTAAGTAGTAATAGTATTATGTAAAGCTCAAACCATAACAGTCATATAGTGCCATACCTTATCTTTTACAAACAGTTCTAAAACCGGAACACAATAGAATTGATTTAAAACTCTAAGTCTACCGAGAAGTCTGGACCAGGCTGCCGACGCGTCGCGATCACTCTTTTTTGCTCCTTAAGCCTGAAATACAATGAATACGACACGACATTGTCGTCGACAAATTAGATTTTGAACACATGTGACGACATAATGTCATAGCAAATGCGACGACACGACAAAGTCGACGACATAGCTTTGGTCAAAAACCGAATTTTGTCGTTGTCGCATACGACATTTGAGTTTGACACTTGGCTGTGATAAAGAAAAATTTATTTTATGGAGTGCTAATTTTTATTAAAAATGAGTTTCGAAGAAAAACTTATAGAGTTAGTTAAAGAAAATCCTGTTTTGTATGATAAAGCAATGAAAAGCTACAGGAATAACGAAAAAAGGACAATATTTGGAAGGAAATTAGTAGGAAATTACAGATTGATGGCGAGTTTTCATAATAATTTTGTAAATGTTTTATAGTTTCTAATTTATCAGAAAACAAATGCCGGAGCAAGTGGAGGAATTTGAGAGATCAGTACTCTAGGGAAGTAAGAGCCAGGTCCACCCCCTCAGGCAGTGCTGCGGAAGTAAAAAGAGTATAGAAATACTTTGACTTAATGTCATTTTTAGGCAATAAAATAGCTCCTCGGAAGTAAGTACTTATTTATAGTATGCTATTGCAGATTTTCACAGTTATATATATTTATTAAATTTACAGAACGACTCCTGACTACTCTGAATCAAACGAAGTGCTTTCATCAGTTACAACTGAGGAGATTAGCGTCGATGGTATATTCGGAATAGCAGAAATGAATTCCAATACTTTCAATAATTATGACGACGCTAATTGTTCTGCATCTATGGACACAAGCACAGTTAGTGGTATTACTACACAGGGAGAAGGAGCAGGTAATTCGCATAGGTATCGAAACACCCAAAGTTTAGTGCCTAGTCCACCCTCGTGTACACCTTCTGTGGAAAGCGGCAGCACGTCAATTCGAAGAAATTCCCGCAAGAAAGGCAGTGAGAGCACTGAAGTTTTTTCAAATTTTTTAGAAAATTTATTAGAAGAAGTTAAAAAGACTGATGAAGAAAACGAAGTAGATTTATTTTTTTCCACGATGGCAAAAACAATAAAAAAGTTAAGTTTATCGCCCATCCAGTTTATTGGATTTCAAACAAATATGCTAAACTTCTTAAATGAGGAAATACAGAAGTACAAATCAAAGTGATGTTAGAATTAAGTTTATAGTGCTGAAATAGTTGATAAAGTTGAAAAAAGATCTTTTATAAGTATAGAATATTTTCTATTTTATGTTGAAAATGTTATACTGCACTACTTTCGTTATATATATATTTCCTGTTTTCAATTCTTGTTATACTGTACATAAGCGCCTGACATGAACCTGTTATTTTTATTATAACTACTGTTACTGTTTATTTTCGAAATTTATTTTAGTTATATTATTTATGAACACTTTATTTTACTTTTGAGATTTTAGTAGTAAGTATTTGATATGGTTGCAACTATGTTTGGAAGTTCTCATTCATTACCACACCTTCACATATCTTAGTTATCACATTTTAATACTAGTATTTGTTTTTGTTGCGTTCTTAAATTCCTGTAAATATGAATTTTATTACTATATATAATTGAAATCTTCATATTAAAGAATACTTTTCCCAATTTTGTTCTAGTAGGAATTAAGGAAATTTAAAAGACTTATGTATGAATAACAAACAAAAGACTGTTTTTATATCACTAAAATTATGTGTTTTCAATATATATATAAAGAGTCAAATAAAGAACACATATAAATATTTTTATAACTATCATGTTTATTGATTTTCAAAAAGGTATTTACATAAATTATCACGAAGACCGAATGCTTCTCTTGATGCATTATTCGCTGAAAGTGGGTGGAGATTCTCTAAGGTTGTATTTTCCAACCTCCATAAGCCAGGTATACTATCTCGTTTCCGTCGAAGCTATCCGCGAAGCCGTCAAGTCATTTATTTTAAAAAAATTATGTAAAAATACAACCGCTTTTATAATCTTATTTACGTTGGCGGGCGCACAGTGAATATCATTCCTTAGAAGGCGCCATCTGGCAGCCATAATACCGAAAGTGTTTTCAATTGTTACTCTGGCCCTTGAGATCCTCTTGTTGTAATTTTGTTTTTCAGGTGATAAATTCTTTCCTATATTAGAGTTATTATTACATGCTGCTTCTTAAAGGAAAAAGTAATACCTGGATATGGTCTCATTAAGTAAGTTTTTTGGGGAAAAGCCGCGTCCCCAACGAAAAAGTAAGGGAATCTTATATTTGAATTCGGTAGCTCTTCCTCCACAGGTAATTGCAGTTTTCCTTCCATGAGTAGTTTTCCGAATGAACTATTTTTAAATATTCCGCCGTCACTTTGGCTACCATAGCCTCCGATGTCAACAGCAACAAAGGTATAGTTGGCGTCGCATACACCCATCAACACAACACTATGACGACCTTTATAATTATAAAATTGGGATCCTCCACCTTTGGGACAAACAATCGATATATGTTTTCCATCTATAGCGCCTAGACAGTGGGGCAGATTCCAACGCGTTTCAAATGCCCCTGCTATACTATACCATTCTGATAGCGTAGGAATGGATACATATATTTGCCAAAGCTCATCCCAAATAGCCTCACAAGTTTCTAAAATAATGCGTCCTACCGTAGAAACATCCATACGGAACTTTAGCGCATACATTCTCCTAGGACCTCCATGAGCAAGCTATTATAAAGTTGTTTATTTTCCAAATTTTCACATATAAATACACTTTACATAATTGTTAATGCTGGTCTGCATTCCGAAGAAATTGGCTTCCTGATGGAATTCTTTTCCAACTTTCCTTCTATTAGTTTGAGGAGGTAATCAAAGGTAGTTGGACTAATTCGCGTAGCCTTAAAAAATATTTCACTGTCGTGCTCTTTTAAATTTCTAAAGGCAATATCATAAAATCAAATTTATTTCTTTGTTTATTAATTTCACGCACCCACCACATTCGCTTTTGTGTTTTTTTAATTTTATTCAATTTTTGCAACGCTTTAAAAGCAATTACACTCACTTGTAATACTGAAATTAATTTCCGCCTGGACATATTTTCTTACTGCACCTTTCCTCAGCTGTTGAAAACTGACAACGACATCGTCGTTCTCATTGTATTTGTTCTCGACAAATTACGACGACAAAAGTCTACGACAAAGTCGTGTCGTATTCATTGTATTTCAGGCTTAACTTCCTCTATATTACGCTTTTGGGAATAGACTGAACCACGATTTACAGACTACAAGGTTAGCCAGGTTTGATTTCGACATGTGAATCGTGACGTCACCCTGGATAAATTGAACTCGACTCTTTATTAGAAGAAGAAGATACATTGTTTTTGCACAACCCGGAACAACACAGTTCACCATTTTTCGTCTATAAATTAAAATTCACTTTCTTTGTTATATAATATTAGCTGAAATTAATATTAATTAAATACATACTTGAAAAACTCTCGAACACGACGAAAAAACTGCCTCACTTATTGCCAAACTGTAAAATCGTTACCATGGAAAAGCTGTAAAAACAAAGCATCCAGAGTGACGTCACAAAATAGCGATTCAAAGTAAAAACCTGGGCCCTATTGCACCAACCACTTATCAATAATCGCTTATCAAGTTATCAAATTTTCAGATAAATTTCTGTTGCATCAAATAGAGAAATGAAAAGAACTCAATCTATTTTTGATAAGCGAAAAACACTCAATTATCAAATTTCTGTTGCATCAACGAGAAAATAGAAACGTGATTACTTTTGAAATCTTAAGTGAAAAGTTAATCAAGTTATCAAAGTTTTTTCTCCTTTGGTTGCACCAACGACTTTTAGTAATCAAATAATCATTTTATTTTGATAACTTATTAATGTTTATGCTTAGAAAAATTTCAATTATCATTTAGTGCGGGTGCGTTAAAGAGTGTCTTAAAAATGCTTCGATACGAACGTTTATTTGATGAGGAAGATGGTGAATCTGTCTCAAACCACCATGTAATATCATTACGAATTAATTTTGAATTAGATTTTGGTACGGTGGAAAATTTTCGTTTAAATAAAACGCAAATTGAATACGTGCTTTCGCGAATTGTTGGAATTTTATTATTTTCTAGTGCGAGGAACAATGCGCTGAGCCCAATGCAACAACTTTTGACAACTTTGCATTGGTTGGGGAATGGATGTCAATACCATAGTGTCGGCGTTATGCACGGAATGCACAAGTCAACGGTTTGCCGTACGGTACATCGTGTTTCAGGTGCAATTGTTAGTGTGATGCTAGCGGACACTATTCGGTGGCCAACAAATGCAAATAACATTGCGTCAAGTTTCTTTAGACTTGGTGGATTTCCTGAAACAGCTGAATGTATCGACGGAACAATGATCAATATAGATGCTCCTGCTCATAATGAAGACCATTTTGTTAATCGGCATGGGAAGCATGCACTAAATGTGATGATGATATGCGGACCCGATCGAAGCTTTTATGCTGTGAATGCCAACTGGCCGGGAAGTGTGCACGATGCCAGGGTTTTGCGGAATTCTGCCGTTTCCACAAATTTCGAAAGTGGCTATCGACCTCTTCCTGGTGCTGTTATTCTAGGAGACAGCGCATATCCTCTAAAGGATTGGCTGATTCCACTATTGCGAAGAGATATATGCGAAAGATTCAATCATTGCGCACAAAAAAACAAAGAGAATTACCGAAGATAGTTTTGATAAGCTTTTTCCTATTTATCTATTTGATTCACAATATTTTTCATTTTTGTAGGAATATTGAAGGAAAAATTTCCTTGTCTAAATCATATGCGTGTAACTGCAGAATTCGCAGCACAGCTAGTGCTAACGTGTTGTATTCTTCACAACGTAGCAATTCACTGTGGAGAGAACTTGCCTTTTGATTTAGAGCCCGAAGATGACGACGAGTATGAAGAACAAAGTAATCAAATATTTGAAGAATTTGAAGACACCCAAAACAACAGACTATCACAGCTCATTAATTTTTTAAATTAACTTTTATTGATTTTTTATCTATGTGTAAAATAAAAAATAAAAATTTAGAGGTGTTTATAGTTTAATATCCTTGAATCATGGGCTTCACTACTCTTACTATTATTTTCCGTAACTGTGCTAATACAGCAAGCACTTGTGTCTTCTGTTGCTGATGATACAAACAATAAAGTGTTTTCACCATTTCTCTCATTGGCATCAGATGACCCTGACTTCAGCAGATCTGTTGTAAAATTAGATGGTGGTAGGCCGAGGTCTCGCTCCAATTTCAATATTTTGAGCTTGTTCTTGTACAGCTCTGATTCCAACACCTTCCTTTTTAAAGATTCCATGGAATTAGAATCGTCAAGCTCTTTACTCCTTTTCTTTTTCGCTGTAATCCTCCACAGCTCTGGTTTATCAACTTGGGATTGAATTGCTTCAACCCCATCAGTTTCCGGCAATCCTAACCCTTTAACTACTGGAGACGAACTTCCAATAATGTCTAAAATTGCCTCATCGACTTCATATAAAACAACGGGATGAAGATTAAGCACCTCGACTTGACCACATCCTATTTAAAGGAAAAGTTGGAGGAAGAAATTCATATGGAGATTCCAAAGAACTTTGGGGAAGTTATTCAGCATATCGTCAATTCCGAAAGCAACAATTCGTTGGGCAAAAAGGAAAGGCGTATATCGTTTGAATTTCAGAAGGAAAACAAGGTTTCTTTATTTATCTTGAATAAGGAAGACATTGTTTGGGAATTGGGTCACTCTACTCAACGGTTGCGTCACAATGCATCAATGTGGGAATAAAAAGGATCTTCTAAACAAATTCGGCAATACCGATTGTAATCCTGTCAGCACTCCTATATATATGAGCACCAAATTGACAAAGAATGGTTATCTAAGCAATTAGGATAAGAAGTTCCCATACCATGAGCTTCTTGGCGTACTCACTTATCTGTCAACGATGACATGACCAGACATCGCTTTTGTGGTGAGCCTCTTGGGGAAATTAATCAACTGCTATGGGGCCAATCACTGGAAAGCAGCTTAACGCGTGTGTTAACTCTGTCAGCGAGTGCAAATAAACAAAAACAATAAGCAATACTTTGTAATTTAATTTGTAAGTGATAAGGAGAACTCTGTGAGCACAAAAGCAATTATAAATATTATTAAAAAACAGTTGTGTATATTAGCTGAAAGAAATAACTGTGTGTGTGTAGCGGGAGTCTGAAAAAAAACAACGGTTTCGTGTTGGGTTCCAGTTCCTTCTTTGCCTTCTTTATTTAATCCAATCCACTTCACAAATCTCATTACATTATTCCAACTTCTTTCCGGAATTAAGCCCGAAATTTAAATTAAAAAAATATCAGGAAAATTTCAATAAACTAAATAAAACAAAATGTACCAAAATAAAGAGAAAAAAAATTATATTAGTCCTGCAATCTGATTAATGTATTTATTGACTTCGCTCGCCAAAGTAAACCAAATGTCACCACAAAGAACTTTAAAAAAAATCATCCCCTGAAAAAAAAACCAGTTTTCCAACTCACTACCACCGCTGAGTTGCAGATGTAGTCAAGATTGCCAACCTTGGCAATGTATTTGACTGCTGCTACTCAATACTGACCGCATCCACAAAGCGAAAAAGGCCGATCCCTTGTCGCACGCTCCTTATATAGGCCGCCATATTTGTGCGCCATAATCATAGAAAATTTTGAATCTTTCAATAACTCCTATTCGAACATCTTCTAAATCGTTTGCTGTGTGTGAAGGATTAAAAAGCTCATCCTCCAATAAACTCAATCTCATAATTCCACTTAACTTGAGCGAATTATCACGAAAAATTCGTCTTTCTATAAAATGGCGTCGGTAGACATTTTTATACCACTTCCACGCATTCCGGATGTATTCTTCGATAATTCGTCTGTCTTTTCCCACTATTTGTCCTTTTCCCACTTATTTGATAGATGGAATTTATTAAAAATTAATTATAATTAATGTAATAATAATGTAGAGCACATCACCTCCTTTCATTTGAGACCGGACACATACCGATATCTTCTATAGCATCCCCTCACCCTGCAATCAACACTTCTTGTCGAAAACCAAAATTATTACTTGTTTAAAGTGAGGC
The DNA here is from genome assembly GCA_006980735.1 of Dasypogon diadema. NCBI lineage: Eukaryota > Metazoa > Arthropoda > Insecta > Diptera > Asilidae > Dasypogon > Dasypogon diadema. The sequence continues at coordinate 2,190 of QYTT01087320.1, read as the reverse complement.
AAAAGTTTTTGTAGATGGGAATTGCTAGCAAAGTGCCAGCATTTTAAAAAATTATTGTGGAGTGTTTCGATTTCGACGGTAAGGAAATCTCATCAGCATGGCTGAAGTCTAGTCCGTCTAGCCATGGACACTCAACACAGCTTTCAAAAATTTTGCCCTTTATCAGCTTGTTTTTAATTACAAGCACGAATTTTATATGAGAGCAAAATTAATTTTGCAAAACCCATACGAGGAAATATTCCTAAATTTTCCTAAGTTGAAAAAATAGAAAAAAGCACTGTGTTGATTGTCCATGGCTAGATGGACTAGGCTTCAGCCATGCTGATGAGATTTCCTTACCGTCGAAATCGAAACATTCCACAATAATTTTTTAAAATGCTGGCACTTTGCTAGCAATTCCCATCTACAAAAATTTTTGCCTCACTTTAAACAAGTGATAATTTTGGTTTTTGAAACTGAAGTTCCCTCAATGCTTTTTTCTATTTTTTCAACTTCTTCTCGAACTATCTCAGAGTACTCATTTTTCCCTTTCATTTGAGACCTCATACGTGCAGCTATCTTTTCTGGGTCCTGAGATACAACCCTTATTAGACTTCGACCGCGTTTTTCACCACCCCCTCACCCTGCAATCATCACTTCTTGTCGAACTATCTTATAGAAGTCATCTTTCCCTTTCATTTGAGACCTCATACGTGGCGCTATCTTTTCTGATTCCTGAGATATAACCGTTACTAGACTTCGACTGCGTTTTCCACCACCCCCCTCACCCTGCAACAAGTATTTGTTATTAAATTTCTGTACAGTAGTCATCTTCCCCTTTTATTTCACACATCATATCTTCCAAGATCATGTATTTTTCAGCCTCCCACTGAATGTAAAAGTAAAAATCTTACTAAGTCCGTGTATGCAAAACATGAGTTACGCGAACCTTAGTAAAGTCCGTGCAGTTCGAACTTTGCAAGGTTCGTGAAGTTCGTGTTTTCTATACACGTGTAGTTCGAACCTTTGCAATACACGTGTAGTTCGAACTTTTGCAAGGTTCGTGTAGTTCGAACTTTTGCAAGGTTCGTGAAGTTCGTGTTTTCTATACACGTGTAGTTCGAACCTTTGCAATACACGTGTAGTTCGAACTTTTGCAAGGTTCGTGTAGTTCGAACTTTTGCAAGGTTCGTGTAGTTCGAACTTTTGCAATACACGTGTAGTTCGAACCTTTTCAAGGTTCGTGTAGTTCGTGTTTTCAATACATGTGTAGTTCGGGTTCGTGTTGTTAAAGAGATTTCTCTGAATACACGTGTACACGTGTAGTTCGTGTACACGTGTATTCCGGAGCTCTAGTTGTTAGTCTCTTTAGAAAATAATGTAATCGGTAATGGCATTACCATTCTTATTATTTTCGGTAATGCGAGTAATGCAAGGGAATGCGCCGGTAATGCGTGAGTAATGGGCATTAAAAGAATGTAATGCAACTTCCCATTTCAATTACTTGCCAAAAATAATGGGAATGGGCATTACCATTATTGAAAGAATGGTAATGGAAAGGTAATGCATTCCAAAAGTAATCATTATTACGCAGCTGCGTTATGTAGTACTACCAAATTTGCTTGTTTTTGTCTTTAGGTTATTGGTTAATTGAAAAATTCGTTGACAAAGTTGCAATTACTATCAATCAATTTCTTTCTAATATTAAACTTAATTCATATGGTTTTTCTCTTTTTCCAGGTAAATTCAAGTGCTGGCTGTGTATCTGGTGAGTTCCAGGTACCGAGGTAAATAAATTAATTTTTTTAAGTAATGCTCCTTTATGTCCCTCTTTTTAGGAGTTCGTGGAACAATAAATATGCGAATAAATGGCACTTGTGAGTGAAAATTAGACAGCCCTGAACAGTAATTTGTCAGTAATAAGTCTGTGATCGAGTAAGTAATTATCCCACCAAAAACATAATGTTGAAAGAGAAGGCCAAGTTCCTTACTTCATGTAGATGTTTGACCAGCAAAAGAGTTGAAATCGAAACCAACGCCAAGTTTTAAACCATTTTCTTTGCACCGGCCTTATTTTGCAATTCTGTTGTAAGTAATTTGTGTTTGAAACTTTTTTAGATATCAATACAATAATATTTTTCCATTTGAACTTGGCGGGTTTTCGTTATGTTATAGTTATTTTTCATGCATATTATTTTATGGTTTTCTGAA